>JAANDG010000819.1:0-53556 GCA_036852015.1 Pelodera strongyloides | reverse complement strand
TTTATTCAGCGGGGCTGTGACATCTTATCAGCAATATCATCGTCTTATATAGCTAGTCTCATATGCTAATAGTTACGTTATTGAGGTAACACAGACAATAGTGATATGCTAAATGTCTATCGAAATCTATAGGAAGTGTGACCTAACATAATACGTTTTAGCTCACTTCCTAACATCTCCCTCATTATATTTAAATAAGCTTATATTTCTTCTGTCGAGGGTCCATGTCCAGTCTTCTCGGCGGCGCACGGTCCCTTCTCGGTCGTTGTCCAGCGGCAGCGAGCACAGGCGATCTTCCTTCACGTGTCGATGATCCCGTTCTTCTCGATCCACTAGAGTCGTCAACTTTCGTGCCCGTAGACTCCTCCTCTTCTTCAGAAAATTGAACTGCTCGCGGACGCTCACTAGTGTCCTCCTGATCAGCAGTCTTCTCCACAGCGTCTTCCTCTGTCGGCTCAGCACACTCGTCACCAGGTGGTTCTTCCAGACGTTGCTCTTCTTCGACAGTCATCACTTCACTAAGTTTCAGGCTTGGTAGGACATCCACTGTTACTGTAGGTTCCTCACCAACCACTCCACTTAGCTTCTTCTTAGTAGGCCATGCAAGATCAAAATCTTCCAATAAGATTGTCAGTGCATCCTCTTGTTCTTCCTCAGAACCTCTCTGGCGAAGGTCTCTTGTGTAGCACGTCCACACCACCTTCTTGCTTATCTCCACTTCGCATAGAGATCTTCCACGTGTCCCCACGACACGGCCAGGAGTCCAAGTCGGATTCGTTGGCTTTCGGTAGTCCCTCACGAACACCAGATCATCCACGACGAAATCCCGCTTCTTGACTCCATGTTGTCTGATGCAGTCCTGCTCCATACTGGTCCTACCTCCTTGTAGATCATGCGCCTTCCGCACATTCGGACGTCTTCCCGACTCCTTACCAGATCCTGCAGACTTCACAGCACAACAAGTGGATGCAAATGCTTCTTGAAGCTCGGTAGTTGCTCAATCCACTCCATTCCCATCAGTCGTATGTCCTTCGTCACGTAACATCGACCCTTGCCAGGAAATCCGTTCACCTTGAACACAGTGTTGGTGTTGAATACGCCATCGACCTCAATCGCCGATCCGTTAGCGGCACGTAGTTCCACAGACGCCATTCCAAGAGACGGAGAACCCAGTCGCCTCCACGTCTTTCGATCCACTATCGATACGTCCGCACCGGTGTCCAGCTGCATAACGACATCCAATCCATTCTTTCCGATGCGCGCAGTGACATCCTTCCGGCATTTCTTCAACCTCGCGACAGCTTTCACGTTCCTTACCGCAGGACAGCTGTTCGCCCAATGACCTGCTTCTCCACACAGAAAGCAAGCTCCTTTCTTTCTTGAGTAGTCCTTGTTCCTGTCGTGATCCTTGCTAGGTGAGCAACGAACAGGCGAGAACTTTCTCGGGGTCCACTTCTTTTTATCCACACGAGCGACGAAAGCATTTTCATCTTGTACATGCACCACAGCGTCCTTCACCAGGTTCATCGACAATTCACATTCGGTGACGAGGTCCCTCAGCTTCGTACCTTCACCTGCACCAACCTCTAGTCGACGAATCAGACGCTTTCGCAAGTCCTTCCACTTGCCTTTCTTGCATCCCTGCAACAAACAGCATGCACTTGCAATCGTCCTCGGACATCTCCTTCACACGCCCTCTCTCGTGTAACTGATTCACACGAGCCGCATACGTCTTGAAATCCTCTGTTTCCTCCTTGACCACCCGGAACGCGTTGAATCTTCGCCGGAACAGAGAGCACTTCTCTCCAAATAGCTCTTCAAGCACAGTCGTTGTCTCCACATAAGACGCATCCGCTGGCTTCTTCGGCAAAATAGGATCCACATACATGGCGTAGCTCCTGGAATCAAGCTTGCTGACGAGCAGGCTTGTTCGATCCGCTTCCTCCAGTGACGATCCTTCCGACTTTACTACGTCCTCGAAACGCGTAATCCACTTGTCGAAGGTACATCCGGACTCCTCATCGTACTCGAAAACGACAATACGGCTCGCCAGGGCAGCCGCTACCGTCGCAGTATCCTGAGCCGGCACTGAAGCGATCCCTCCTGATCCAGTTAGCTTCTCGAGCAACAATTGCTCACGCCTCTCTGCACGCTCCTCCATCTTCCTCGTGGTCTCCAGAAACATCTCCATCATCTTCGCCATCATGGTCGCGGTGTCCTCCTGTTTCGCCATCTTCTTGCGATCGAAAAGCTCCAAAAACCAAACTGCTGACTTTCGAAAATGCGCAAAATCCGAGCGCAATAAATTGCTAGCTCAAGGATATTTTCGAAAATCAGAGTCGATCCAGGAGTTTCGAAGTCCGGGTCCTGAACGCCAATTTGTTGTAGCGGCACACCAGTTGAAGATGAAGTCTTTATTCAGCGGGGGCTGTGACATCTTATCAGCAATATCATCGTCTTATATAGCAAGTCTCATATGCTAATAGTTACGTTATTGAGGTAACACAGACACTAGTGATATGCTAAATGTCTATCGAAATCTATAGGAAGTGTGACCTAACATAATACGTTTTAGCTCACTTCCTAACAACCTTTATAACGGTAGTGAACGAGTTAGATACATAGATACTTCATTGATTAGATGAGATCATGGTGCGCGATAATGGGGATATGTTTATCAGTGGCAGTGGCTTTGTTGTTGAATTCTTAAGCGGCTAGCTCGCCAGTGATAAGCTCTTCAGTGCTATCATAGTCTGTTCCGGGATGCACTTCTCGGTGATGACAGGAGTGAGCTTCTTAGTGTCGAAAGTGGTGACCTCTTGAGAGACGACCCGACGACCCATGAGCACTTCATCGATAAGCTCGTCGAGGACTTCGGGGTCTGCGTGGCATGGTCGTTGCTTAAGCTGAGGGGGTTGTGGTGTTTTTCTTACGCAAGTGAGTTGCAGACCGTGCAATTGTAATCCATTTCAGTCGCAAATGACTACTGTGAGCTTCAACCTTGCCTTGGGAGGCCGTTCTTTATCTGGCAGACTGACAGTGAAATCGGAGAGTCGACGCCAAATTATGCTACATTTTCTTCAAGTAAAGTAAGTACGTTTAACTGAGTTTGTTGTTTAATTTTCGTAAACCGAGTGGAATCGCCATGATTCCTCGTTACTTTACGTTTACTGATCAACTTTCGTCTTGGGAGTAGGCAATGAGATGAACTGGGCCGTGATAAGCTCAATTTCGAATATTCGAATTTCGAGTGCATTGCATCAGTGCTGGCAGGGTGAATGGTGACATCTTGGACGTTCATGATTTTACTCTATTTCATTTCAGGCGCTTATAACTTCTGATACTGAGCCTCACTCGAGGACGTTGATCATGTGAGTCGATAGGAAAGCCTTGCTGACTGACAACTTCGAAATGTACTGACTACTACAGCTTAGTCAAGTAAGTAGTAGTTGGCGTCGTTTGGTCCAAAATCGTAAAAAGTACCTTGTTCCCCATGCGCGCCCTGTGTCATTTTTATAGAACAAGAATAATTAGTAAAGGGCTGGCAATGAGAATTGCTGTCAAATAAAAGGAAGGGTAAATAATGACCATACGAATATGGTTTCGTGCCGCATATACGATGGTTAAAGTAATCCTTTACGATTACGAGTTCACCAGCTGATCACGTATAAAGTTCCGTTTTTACCTTTAGTCCGCCCACTCAACGGAAATAATTCGCAGCTATTTGGTTTTCCTATAAAATACATCAGCAAATTTGTACATATGCCGTATTTCAGACGCAATCGCTTTTTGTTCCCCACGATGCGAGGTGCTATCTAGCACGGCGGTGCTATGGATGAGGGCGCTGAAACGGTCCCATACGATGGAGATGAATCTCATGGAACCATTATCCTCATAGGGTAAGTATTGCTTTCAAGGCAAATATTCATTCGTGTTATGGCAATCGGTCGCAAACGACGCTACTAAAACTGAACTATTTCATGGCGCGGAGAAAATAAAATTTCTTTCGGCTGTGTGCGTGTGCATTCAGACGAATCGCTTAGCTGGCGCGGGGACGTGATCTTTCCAAGTGTTCTCCCGGTATCTGGGTGCCGTCACCCCGTCGGTGTGACCAACCGCATCTGGGAGTTGTGCCCGAGTCTTTCGAGGTCGTGATGAAGAACCACTGGCTGTTACTTGACAATGAAGCAATAAATCTTACATTTCTCAACTAAGGACACCTGATTCATTTTTCTATTGTGGCTTTTCAGGCTCTGCGACACATCGTTGCGGGAAGCGCCAAAGCGTCTAATTATAAATTAGAAGATTGAGAGTATGGAATTCTACCGCGTACACTCGTCTGATTTCGGATCTGACAGTGCAGGGCCGGCCCTACCAATATGTTACCATGGTACGTTCCTTTGGCTTCTGTCTTAACATTATAATAGCCCGACCGCCATATTATTGTTAGCCCCCTTTCCAATATGTCACAGGTCACAGGTAACCTCTTGAAAATTTTGCACCCACGCGCTGCAGCTTGCGGATTCCATTCGCTCAATTCGCTAGTTCCCCGGAAATTTGCAGCATATTGCTTTCTGACTCTGCAAAGCACTGGCCGTGTTTTCTCTTTACTTTGTTTTTCTGTTCTTGTAGGTTGATTGTATAGTGCAATATAATGATTTTGTTTTGATTTAGGATCGGTCCTGGCAGCTCGCTTTTGATTGCATCATCGTCGGTATAACATGCTCGTGCAGTTGAAGTTGAAGTCTGCTGCGCCGGCCTCCTCTGCAAATATCTCCATTTTGTGCAATTCCTTGTTTTGTTACACGATTTTGATCAGACAATAGCCTTTCGTGTAACACGTGCAACTTCCCAAAAATAAAGGTTTCACGGGGAGTTGACACGGTTAGGTATTGAAGTTTAATCTAGAGGGGTACTGTACGTTTTTTTATGGAAAATGTGTAGGTATTCATATACGTGTCTTCACGTATGCGCATGCGTCGGGTTATGTGCCCCGGGTTTTGAAGCGTATACGTTGGATCGCCGAAGCGAAATGTTGCGTGTTTTCACACCCGTAGCATAGTGGTAAGTGTTCGAGTTCTCAGCTTACCGACGGAGGTTCAAAGTCTGCAGTGGTAGTAACTATGAATTGTAGTTTCGTTCTTTTATTTTCAAGATTTACAGAAATCCGTACTACTTCACTGATAATCACTATCACTAAATAGGGGTACCCGTAGCATAGTGGTAAGTGTTCGAGTTCTCAGCTTACCGACGGAGGTTCAAAGTCTGCAGTGGTAGCAACTATGAATTGTAGTTTAGTGCTTTTATTTTCAAGATTTACAGAAATCCGTACTACTTCACTGATAAGCACTATCACTAAATAGGGTACCCGTACCACGTAGCATAGTGCTAAGTGTTCGAGTTCTCAGCTTACCGACGGAGGTTCAAAGTCTGCAGTGGTAGTAACTATGAATTGTAGTTTAGTGTCTTTTATTTTCAAGATTTACAGAAATCCGTACTACTTCACTGATAATCACTATCACTAAATAGGGGTACCCGTAGCATAGTGGTAAGTGTTCGAGTTCTCAGCTTACCGACGGAGGTTCAAAGTCTGCAGTGGTAGTAACTATGAATTGTAGTTTAGTGCTTTTATTTTCAAGATTTACAGAAATCCGTACTACTTCACTGATAAGCACTATCACTAAATAGGGGTACCCGTAGCATAGTGCTAAGTGTTCGAGTTCTCAGCTTACCGACGGAGGTTCAAAGTCTGCAGTGGTAGTAACTATGAATTGTAGTTTAGTGTTTTTATTTCAAGATTTAGAGAAATCCGTACTACTTCACTGATAATCACTATCAGTAAAAAGGGGCACCCGTAGCATAGTGGTAAGTGTTCGGTTCTCAGCTTACCGACGGAGGTTCAAAGTCTGCAGTGGTAGTAACTATGAATTGTAGTTTCGTTCTTTTATTTTCAAGATTTACAGAAATCCGTACTACTTCACTGATAATCACTATCACTAAATAGGGGTACCCGTAGCATAGTGGTAAGTGTTCGAGTTCTCAGCTTACCGACGGAGGTTCAAAGTCTGCAGTGGTAGTAACTATGAATTGTAGTTTCGTTCTTTTATTTTCAAGGTTTACAGAAATCCGTACTACTTCACTGATAATCACTATCACTAAATAGGGGTACCAGTAGCATAGTGGTAAGTGTTCGAGTTCTCAGCTTACCGACGGAGGTTCAAGGTCTGCAGTGGTAGTAACTATGAATTGTAGTTTCGTGCTTTTATTTTCAAGATTTACAGAAATCCGTACTACTTCACTGATAATCACTATCACTAAATAGGGGTACCAGTAGCATAGTGGTAAGTGTTCGAGTTCGCAGCTTACCGACGGAGGTTCAAAGTCTGCAGTGGTAGTAACTATGAATTGTAGTTTCGTGCTTTTATTTTCAAGATTTACAGAAATCCGTACTACTTCTCTGATAATCACTATCACTAAATAGGGGTACCCGTAGCATAGTGGTAAGTGTTCGAGTTCTCAGCTTACCGACGGAGGTTCAAAGTCTGCAGTGCTAGTAACTATGAATTGTAGTTTAGTGTTTTTATTTTCAAGATTTAGAGAAATCCGTACTACTTCACTGATAATCACTATCACTAAATAGGGGTACCCGTAGCATAGCGGTAAGTGTTCGAGTTCTCAGCTTACCGACGGAGGTTCAAAATCTGCAGGGTGGTAGTAACTATGAATTGTAGTTTCATGCTTTTATTTTCAAGATTTAGAGAAATCCGAACTACTTCACTGATAATCACTATCACTAAATAGGGGTACCCGTAGCATAGTGGTAAGTGTTCGAGTTCTCAGCTTACCGACGGAGGTTCAAAATCTACAGTGGTAGTAACTATGAATTGTAGTTTAGTGTTTTTATTTTCAAAATTTAGAGAAATCCGTACTACTTCACTGATAATCACTATCACTAAATAGGGGTACCCGTAGCATAGTGGTAAGTGTTCGAGTTCTCAGCTTACCGACGGAGGTTCAAAGTCTGCAGTGGTAGTAACTATGAATTGTAGTTTCGTGCTTTTATTTTCAAGATTTACAGAAATCCGTACTACTTCACTGATAATCACTATCACTAAATAGGGGTACCAGTAGCATATTGGTAAGTGTTCGAGTTCTCAGCTTACCGACGGAGGTTCAAAGTCTGCAGTGGTAGTAACTATGAATTGTAGTTTCGTGCTTTTATTTTCAAGATTTACAGAAATCCGTACTACTTCACTGATAATCACTATCACTAAATAGGGGTACCCGTAGCATAATGGTAAGTGTTCGAGTTCTCAGCTTACCGACGGAGGTTCAAAGTCTGCAGTGGTAATAACTATGAATTGTAGTTTAGTGTTTTTATTTTCAAGATTTAGAGAAATCCGTACTACTTCACTGATAATCACTATCACTAAATAGGGGTACCCGTAGCATAGTGGTAAGTGTTCGAGTTCTCAGCTAACCGACGGAGGTTCCAAATCTGCAGTGGTAGTAACTATGAATTGTAGTTTCGTGCTTTTATTTTCAAGATTTAGAGAAATCCGAACTACTTCACTGATAATCACTATCACTAAATAGGGGTACCCGTAGCATAGTGGTAAGTGTTCGAGTTCTCAGCTTACCGACGGAGGTTCAAAATCTACAGTGGTAGTAACTATGAATTGTAGTTTGGTGTTTTTATTTTCGAGATTTACAGAAATCCGTACTACTTCACTGATAATCACTATCACTAAATAGGGGCACCCGTAGCATGGTGGTAAGTGTTCGAGTTCTCTGCTTATCGACGGAGGTTCAAAGTCTGCAGCGGTAGTAACCTAGTAACTATGAATTGTAGTTTCGTCTTTTTATTTTCAAGGTTTACAGAAATCCGTACTACTTCACCGATAATCACTATCACTAAATAGGGGCACCCGTAGCATGGTGGTAAGTGTTCGAGTTCTCAGCTTATCGACGGAGGTTCAAAGTCTGCAGCGGTAGTAACCTAGTAACTATGAATTGTAGTTTCGTCTTTTTATTTTCAAGGTTTACAGAAATGCGTACTACTTCACCGATAATCACTATCACTAAATAGGGGCACCCTAGCATGGTGGTAAGTGTTCGAGTTCTCAGCTTATCGACGGAGGTTCAAAGTTTGCAGCGGTAGTAACCTAGTAACTATGAATTGCAGTTTCGTCTTTTTATTTGCAGGATTTACAGAAATCCGTACTACTTCACAGTATAGAACGCGTCGAGGGGCTTGTTCGATTTTGGATAACTGCATTCATTCCCATGCATCATATGCAAATGAGCATGATTAGAATAAAAAAACTCTCTTTGCATAAATACGTAGGAATGCAGTTGCCAAGCATATGAAATGCATTCCTAAAGCGGCCGTTATAGTGCTTTAAAGGATCAGGTCAGGCCGAGGATCACTTTTGTGCGGAAAACTACTGGCTAATGAAGGATCAACATGTCAATCGCATTGTATAACAAGGTTTCATCATCTTTCAAGGAAAACGCACGTATTCTGCCCCACTCCATCCCCATGGGGGAGCGCCGCTCGTATTTGGCACAAAATGTAGTACTTCGGCACGGTTCTGGCGCTTTTACGTCACTAAGGCTTTTGATAAGTGTATAGCATGTTGTGTCAAGCAATTTATCGTAATAAAAAAGTGTAAAACATGCACTACACTAGCAAAAATTCAATTCACAGGACTTCAATATACAGTAATTTACGGGCATATAGAATCATGCTCTAACTATTAATTCAAACCTTGACGTAGGACAAAATGTACATTTAGGAATCAATTCGGTGGATTATGGGGGGAAAATAGAACAATCAGATGTTAACAGAAGAAGGTAGCAGCGAACAAGCAAACAACTTACAACAAGGGAGTAGAAAGAGATTGTGTTAACTATATACAAGATCAAAATGTGCTTACGTATTTGCTAATATTGATGCACTTAAATGAATATCGGGTTATGGACAATATACCCTAATGTTCTAGAGCACGGGGTATGAATAACAACTGATAGCACTGAGTAATTGAAGGGAAATATGAGGTACTGTAATGAAAAACGGGACTAGTCAACCGTATAAACTGCTTCAAAAGCGATATCGTACGGTTCCTATTTTTGCAGGAAACCGAGCAGCTCTTGTAGGTGTCCCACATGTTCAGTCACAGAACAACCGAGCTAAAATAAGTTAATATAAACAATTATAAAGAGGAAAGTGAGCGTTTAAAGCGATATAACAGTTTTGAAATGTATTTCGGACAACTCCATACAAATATGTTGCATGCAAGTGAACCAATTATACCAGTACCAGTCGCCAGGCGCGCTATCGCGCGCCTGGCTCCTGGGCTCGGGTCGTCGCGGCCTTCGGCCGCTCCGACCCGCGCAATACGTGCTTGTCGTCGCGGCCTTCGGCCGCTCCACCTCGCACGCTTTGAGTGGCCTTCGGCCCCTCCCTCTTTCTATCTTTATTGATCAGGTGTCCGCCTCATTTTGCAAAGCCTTAGAACAATTGAAACATGCACTACCTCCTTATGAGATTACATCACCGTTCACTCGCTCTCCTTAGTATTGCATCCCAGTCTGCTACTAAAATAATGCGCCCGAGGCTACTCGATGTTTGTTACTTAGGCCCGGATCACCGCGTTAACCAACTTCTCCGTTCACGAGTTATTCTCTCAGTAATCGTTATGTGACGCTGAAACCCTGTTCTCGTTTTCCCTGTCTGCCCTGATAGTGGGATTCCTATCTAAAACGCACAACAACACTAAAAAAAAGTTCGAAACATGCCGGTGCATGAACCTCATGGTTACTTTGGCCCGCTTGACAGTGGTCCCCTTCCCCGGCTGCCACGATTCCGATTTATCATATGCAACACCATTAACAATGTCCTAATTATACCGGTAAATAAACATACTGTGCCCGATTCGAAGTGGTCCCCTTCCCCCGCTGCTCCGCTTCCGAATTATCCCTCTCACCAACAGTATACATGGCTGAATTATACTGGTAAGTAAACCTCATGGTTGCTTTGGCCCGCTTCGCCGTGGTCCCCTCCCCTGCTGCCACGATTCTGATTTTCCCCGCGCAACACCATTAATTAAACATGTCCGAATTATACCGGTAAGTAAACATCACGGTTACTTTGGAAGCTTCGCCGTGGTCCCCTTACCCCGCTGCTCCGATTCCGAATTATCCCTCTCAGCACACAATAAACGTTTCCTAATTAGGCCGGTAATAAAAACACATAGTTACTTTGCCCGATTCGCCGTGGTTCCATTCCCCGGCTGCCGCTTCCCCGATTCCGATTTATCCCTCGCAACACCATTAAACATGTCCTAATTATACCTGTTGGTTACTATCGCCCGATTCGCTACAACTCTAATGGCTGATAACGCTGATATATCACGGTGAAGGTGGTAAGATGGTTTGTGAAAGTCGGCGCGTTACAGTACGACAACGAATACGGGTCGACGCTCTAACTTTACGCTCAACCTACGTAACGATAACAATCTTTTAAAGTATGAAGAAACTCCGAAATTATTAGCTGATAATTTAATTTATAGATCTTCATTTTTCTTGTCCCTGAGTCTCCCTCTCTCCCCCTTCTTTCTCTGAATCTCTCAAAAAGCTACGCTCTCTCGCGCTCTGTTCGTCGTGCCTCTATTTTTGTTTACATTCGAAAACCTTTCCCTCTTGCCAAAATTCGGCAACCTTGCCACGTTTTAAGCTGTACCTTCCGAAATTGGTGTCTTACAAAAACACTAATGGTACTTATCGCTGCTAGTTTCTCACGGGGAAGATGGTAGAATAGGTTTTGGAAGCGGGCGCGCGCTTTGATTTTCGCACCTCCCCGAGCATTAACTTATAATTATCGATTTTAATTGTTTATCGATTAATTTTCTATCGTAAAGCTTTTAATAAATAAATTTAGTAAGCAACCCGGGTCATTGGCTACGGTCGAATTTCATCAACTTTATTAGTTGAGGAACGTGCACAGCTCAAAAGCGGACGGACACGATTTGCTTACTTGTTTACATAATAGTAAATCTCCCTCTCTCCCCCTTTCTTTGTCGAATCTATCAATAAACTACAATCTCTCGCGCTCTGTTCATCGTGCCTCTATTTTTGTTTACCTTCGAAAACCATCCACTCTTGTCAAAGTTCGGCAACTTTGCCACGTTTCAAGCTATATCTTCCGAAATTGGTGTCTTAGAAAAAAACTAATGATACTTATCGCTGCTTGTTTCTCACGGGGAAGATGGTAGAATAGGTTTTGGAAGCGGGCGCGCGCTTTGATTTTCGCACCTCCCCCAGCATTAACTTATTAGTATTGATTTTAATTGTTTATCGATTAATTTTCCAAAATATAACTTTTGATAAATAAATTTAGTAACCAACCCGGGCCATTGGCTACGGTCAAATTTCATCATCATTATTAGTTGAGGAACGTGCACAGCTCAAAAGCGGACGGACACGATTTTCTTACTCGTTTATATAATAGTAGATCGCGCAGGTATTTGCATACGCTACACGGGAATACTTCGTCCAACATGCGCTTCAAAAACCCGCTGTTATACCGCTGTTATACCGCAGCATAAGAGGTGTGAAAATGTCCTACAAACACCGTTTGATAACGCAATGTGCATTTTGTTAGCAAAGCTTAGGCCGCTTGTACGTGTAACTTGTTATGTACTGCGTGGAACCAGCGTGACATTACCAACTACTACAGTATACCTTGTATAGAAGAGATAGATATAGAAGACAACGACGCGACTTTACAATAAGCACTAAGGAAGTTACTCACCTCTCCCAGTGTTTCGTCAATTTCACATTCGTGTACTGAATTGAGTCCCTCATCGATTTTGACTTTAGAAGAACCGACGATGTGGTCAACCATTAGGAACTGTAAGATGACGAGTTATGAGAAGTTCAAAATACGGGACTTGCGCACAGCTGGCACTCCTCACGCACACCTGGGGGGGGGGGTGGAGTCACCCATATCACTTTTTGCTTATTTACAACAAATGATCTCACAGTCTCACTATCCATATTGCCGTTCGTTATCATTAGATTAATTACCAATTACTCACAGCCTCAAAACGGACTGCCGATATGATATGCGGATGGCCTTTATTCCCACGAATAATATCTTTTAGAAGGGAAATAAAACCAACTAGACAATTAAATAATTAACTGACCTGTACTCTATACATCTTCGTTCCGTTTCTCTTCACTTTGTCGAGATATGTCAACTGTACACTACTTCTAGGTTCCCGCTCTTTGACAAACTAAAATGAACAAGTGAGGCGAATAAAATGGACAAAATACAAAGTATACATTGTGCTTGAAAATACTTTACCCAAAATAGAGTTCGTTAGGTTAAGGTACTGTAGTGCAAACACAACACATTTTCATGTATTCGCCCCCAACCCTGGGAGAACTCACCCACCGTAAAATTGAGCAAGTAGTCCACGTTAATCTTCTTGAAGTCGGCCTCGTTCTTGCAGAAGACAGGTAACTGGCCTTTCCATTTGGGCTAAACATACAGAGTTGTATTATGGTGGTAGCGCTAAAGCCGTTTATTAATAAGTACGTTCGTAGAATGAAACGCAAAAGAAAATAGTGGACAGTCGTGTAAAATAAAAGAACTTTTTCGTCTCTGGAGTAGCACATGGGGGGAATATGAATAGGTAGCGAAGCGGTAACGTACCATCTCTCTCACCGATGGTCTGTTATGGGCATAGACATCTCCACCGCGCAGCTTGATACCCTCAGCCTCCTGAAAATTTGCGCATAGTACAGTAACCCGAGACTACCTCAGGTGACTCTAGGCCCGAAGGCGTGCCCTTTTCTGTGGAACGGGGCTGGCCCGTTACCGGCCTTAGAGGGTGCCCTGGGTACGCCCTGAGGCTTTTGTGAGAGGGCCACAAACGGGCCGTTTTGAAACGGGCAGAAAAAGAAAATACACCATTTTAGCTAACCAACCACGAACTTACACACGGAAACACAACATACATATGTACCTAGAACTTCGCAAGACAAATGCACCGGACAGGAATCGAACTTGCGACATTAGCTAAACACGTACTCCAAACTAGCGCCTTAGACCACTCGGCCATACCGCGTATGGTCGTCTCTGCTGGTTGCGAAATATTACGGCAGCTGCTTCACAAAAATTTAAATCCCAACTGTCGCGCGCTTTACAAAATGCAAGGCTACGGCAAAGTGCCATGTAAAGGGCACGCCCCAGGTTCGGACCGACATTTTCCCCGTTTGTGGCCTTATCCCGGCCTTCTACAATTGAAGGGCACGCCCTAGGGCATATTTGCTTAAATGCATGCCTGCGGGCCTAGAGTCACCTATGACGGTAGAATAAGGTAGAAAGTCGTCTTTTCCTTTTCATGTCATTACTACTGTCATATGACTGAAGAATTGTTGTCAATGGATATCTCTCTCTCTCTCTCTCTGACCATGATCCTGAGCCTGAGCCTAAGCCTAAGCCTGAGCCTAAGCCTGAGCTTAAGCCTGAGCCTAAGACTAAACCTGAGCCAAGTGAAACACACCCTGGTAAGCGAGAGCAAGAATTGTGTGAGTTTCTGGGCGCTTCCAAAGGCACCCCTTGTTTCCAGGCGGAGGAACTTTCTCGTACCTTCGCGCAGATCTGGCACTGCAGCGTGGAGCATGGCCTGGAAAAGACAGATTAGCAGCAGAGCTTTGTCAAACAGTCTAGATTAGGGACTCATTGTTTTCAAACAAAAAATCCACAGAAAATAACACTGTCATTCCTTGGCTAAACGCAAAGAGTCATCAGCTCAATTTGGTCAACGTACAGCAAGAACAGTACAGTATGCGTAATCACAATCTTTCCTCACCTGAATAATGGTGCCCAGCTGTTCGCCACTCAAGTGACGAAGAAAGAGTTTTGCGTACCTCGGGCGAGCTGAAAGAAATTTTTTAGCACCCACTAACAATTTGAAATCAAATTTAATTTTAAAGCCGTATTGTACCTAGTTTGGGAAATTTCCATGTGACACGCAAATCCTACGTATCCTGTGCAATTTTGGTGCCCGTCCGGCAATCTTCGGCGCCGAATTTACATAGGATACATAGGGTTTGCCTATCATATGCAAATTTCCCAAAACAGGTACAATACTGCTTTAAGGAAATACGTATGCCGTGAACAGAGAGACACCAAATCATCTCTTTTGTTTGTTATTTTCTAACTTTTAGTAAGAATAAAAAATCTACACTCCTACCCCAAATATTCATAGCAAGGTAATGCAGTCCTTTGGTCACTCGTTCGGAAGGAACCTATAACTACTGTAAGTAATAAACGCAATAAAATAAACAAATGAAAATATTAGAATTTTTTCAAATTACAAGAGTTTTATGTAGGATTTTAAAGGTTTGTAACTTTGGAGATATACTTCAACATAAGAACTCATGTGCTCAGGATCCCTGCGGCATAAGCAAAAACTTTGAATTTGAACTCCCTTGAATAAAGGTGCACGCTCTTGAAGCGTAAAACAAACTTTAAATTTTTAACCTCTCTGGTGGTCGTGGCGTTGCACTGCCAAATAACACACGTCGACGAGATCGTGGAATCCTCCAAAACGCGAAGGAAGTTTGAGACCTAGAATATTAGCTTATACAATACACGGTTCACCCCTGTGCTGGTGTGTTTGGTGTGAAGTGTATTCTGGTGAGTTGGGCTGATGAGCTCTGAGGCCATATTCACCATTCCGATTCCCTCGGGGAATTATTCCCTGGGGACAAAAATAGCATTATACTGTGAGGTATGCATAGAAAAAGACGGGGAATTCCCCGTGGGGAATTGAGTGGTGAATATGGCCTCTGGTATCTGGTAACTATGTGTAGAAACGTTGTGTACTCTAACCGGTACTTGACTTTACTAGTGTATTTTATCGTGTACAGTAAGAAGAAAAACAGAAGCTGACCTCTTCTAGCTGTTCTTCTTGTTCTTTTGTCGTTTCCTCAATTTCAGGGACTTCAGGTGCCTTTCCGTCATCAATTTTGACGTCCAGAACAGCGTGGTCATCGACAACTCTGACCTCGTTGACGTGAGCGAAGTAACCGCGGGGGGTCTCCAGCTGAAACAGTGAAAGTTGTGATAGGGAATATTAAACGTAAAGTTAAAGCCGTATGCCCGCTGGTTTTTGAAACGAATGACTGCACGAAGATTATAATAATTTGCAAACAACGTGTAGGAATACGTCCAGCACACGATTCAAAAACCGACCTTCATACCATGGAACGGGTCCGTGCTTGAAATATACGGTACAGGCACCTGTAGGTTTTTGGTTTTAGCTAGTCATAGTTTATCTAGCTAGTCATACATTAGAACATGGTAGTACTACCTGTTATTTACACTATGTCATTTCAAGAGAGGAAACTACATGTAAATCAACCCACTCCGTCCTCACAGCTAATATCCTCCGTTTCTCTTTCGTCTGCCATCTCCACGTCGGTCTCGTCGACATCGCAATCCTCAAACGCATCGACTACTTGAATAGGAGGAGAACCCTGAAAGATTATCATCAAATTAACCCGGATAATCTAAAAAACGAAAGCGTCTAGTCGTTTTACTAACGGGGTTTGCAAGTATACCAAAAATTCGGTGTGATTCTGTCAATACTACCGAATTTCTGCACGCAACCTGCATAATATGGAGAATTAAAAAATATTCTCGTGTAGTTCCAAGATACAGTAAATTTTCAGTATACTTGCAAACCCTATAAAAGGTGGAAAGAATGCACGATTATCATCAAGTCTATTTTCCATAGTTTATATTATTATTATCGATCGAATGTTACTTCACTTACCCATTCATCAGAATCAGATGGAAGGCGATCAAAATCATTAAACCACTCGGCGGACATATCACTGAAATGATAAGATGGATTTACAGTAAAACTACGGTAACACATTAGAAAATGCTGGTAGGTTACGTAGGGGTACTGTAGACATAAAGTATACATACAAGACAAAGAAGCATCGGTAAGTTGGCATTCTCATGTTTATACAGTTGAAGGAAGTAAAAATATTGTTTGATTTCACGAAGGTTTGGCAGGGATAATTTGCAAGAAAATAAAAAAATTACGGTAATGACACGCAGAAGTTTCACTTCCCTGCGTTTTCAGTGGAAGCCATCTAAGTAAAGCGATCTTGTTTCTACTCTTATTAAACTACGCATTTTTATACAAGAGCAAAAAAAATAGCTGGATATGGAAAATGGAACAAACCCGCTGAAAATGTGCAAATCGACCACACCCAACAGTCCACAAACAATTGCCGCTGTACTCTCAGCAATTACCTAATTATGCTACTGGCTATTGTGAACAGCCAGGGCAATTGAGACCAAACTTCGAATTGCTTACCATGAATCGATTATTCAGATCATTGTACACGTGTCGTTGAATCACACAGGAAAACGAAGTGGTTCTGTAATCCTTGAAGATACTTCGAAGTTTTGAAGGCTCTGCAAATTGGCCGGTTATCGTATACAAAATACGGTAGATCTTGTGCAACAACCCTATCGCAAGAAAACGGAATAACTGCTGAAACACGGGAAACCGTCGCTGGACCGTCACCAAATGGTCTTTACCGAAACTTGTTAGCGACCATTTAGTGACCATATTTGACCACTTGATGACGATTTTCGGTGAAGTTTGGTCATCATATGGTCACTGGCCAACGAAAAAAAAGTGACTCGTCACCAAATGGTTTCATCCATTTCCTATCTCCTATGTATTTTTCCCGCAGAACCTAGGTTATTATTTAGTGTATTGCCTTTATTATGTACAGAGGTGCTGGTAGTAGCACAAACCTTCGTACAAACTACGAAACTATTCATATGCGTCACAGTCACGATGTCCACATTTGCACGTCAGTAAATCAAATTTCACTTTCGAAAAGTCAACTGATGCCTTCGCAACATCGCTCTATCAGATCATATCTTAAACTATCATTTTTATTGTAATAAGAAGGATTTTTATCTATACTTTCATCAGCGACCAGCTTCGAATTTAGCGGCGCACGGAAACTTTTTTTGTGTGATTTTTCGAATTCAGATGTTGCCTTAGATAAACAGATTGCCGATTCGAAATACTGCCTTCTCGAATAGCTAATTATGTTTATGTGAACTCTGATAGAGAGTTTATGAAAACAAAAACTTGTACATAGTATTGTCTAGTCAGTGATGGTCGGTTATATGGGGTTTTACTGTACGTTGCATATATTTTTCTCATGAATTTTATGTGTGCGTAATAAATTATTATTATTATTATTATTACTATATTCCAAATGTGCTCATTTTTGTCAATACTACCGTAATTTTGCATGAAACCTGCATATTTAATATGAAAAATAAAAAAAATAATATGCTTGTGTAATTTCAAAATAAGGTACTTTCAGCATACACTTGGAAACCGATAATGGATATCATCAGGCGAAACTCCAATAGCTTACGTCTTTCCTAATTGTTTGCGAAATTTACTTGCATTTTATGGATTTTACAATTTTTTAATAATTGGTTACACAGAAAAATATTTCTTACAAAGTTAAAACATCATCCAAACAGAAGTGGGTCTTGAATTTAGAATTACCGTAAATTGTATGACGGCAGTAAACTACCGTACATTGCACTAATTCAAAATTTTTTGTAGATTGGAGGATGTAGTTTGTAGTATGGATTTTTTTTATTTTTTTTTTGATGAAATTGGAAGTTCCCGAGATTTGCATTTTCGCATCATATTCAACTTTAAAACTTTGTTCGCATTTCGTTTTATTTTTCATTTACTATGTTTGAAACCCGTAGCAACGGCGAAAACAAGCCGAAAAGGGAAATAAATTCTACATGGTGTTACTTGTGAGGGTCAGTTCGTTTAACCGTTTTAGCTTTTGGATGCATAAATCCTTTTTCTGAAAACAATGTCATGAGGAACAAATAGTGTACCCCATTGCTTGTTTCGGGCTTGTCTGCTGGAAGCACTTCACGTTTTCAAAAACGAAGAAATGAAAAAGAATGGGGCGGGGGTTCATTCTGCCGCTGCCTCTCTCGCCACTTTTCGTCCTTTGGGCGGACTTTGCCCTCTGGATAACCATGCATTGATATGCGACGGCTTATTGTTAACTATGCGTTCATTGTCACTTTCTGCTGAATTTTTGACTTGTCATTCCCGAGGCAAGCGGGCCTCGTCATATAACTGATAACTCTCGTTTATTGCGTTTTGCTGCGTAATCAGATCACTGCTATGAGCTATCAACGACGCGAGTACCGATAAGGATGTTGCAACTTTCATTTTCATTGTCTTGACTGTGTTCCTTGAACATTGATCTGATATTTTACCTGTTTTTAGCTACGGCGTAAACTTCTACGCGAAAAATTACGTTTGCGCTGCGCCCCTCGCTTTCCGGGTACCCACGTACCACTGAAATTAACACGAAATGGGAATGGTTTATTGCTATATATTGGTTTATTGCGATAATTGGTGACATTGACGAAGATACGAGCGGGCAAAACTTGAAACGCACATAATGCATAACTGACATATAGCGAAAATGTCGCGATACTAAACGAATGATGGTAGGAATAAACTACGCGAGACAACATTCTAAACGTTGTAAAGTTAAAACCTAGCGATATGAGCTATAAATTAATCTATAACAGATGAGAACTATTGTAGGAACTGAATGCCCGACAAGCCAAGCAAAACACGTAAAAAACTGGCTTATTCATAATTTAGAATATTATACGTCGATGTCCTTATTGAACGTTGAATCCCTGTTCCCTTGCGTGTAGAGAGTTGAGCGTTAGATTCCTTCAACTGGACGGATCCGCGGAGTTGGAGAGGCATGTTCTGAAAAGGATAGCAGCAGAACAGTACCAAATTGGCCCTAAGTAGTGGAAAACACACATAAGGGCACGGGGCGGGTGGGACAATACACACAAAAACCTAGATAACTGGACAAGCGACTTTCGAAAATCTGGGACAAAATTGCGCCGCCCGTTGCGACGCGTAGGAAGAATGTAAACGCTTCCCTGAGCCTACTGTATTTGGAGCGCGACAATTTGCTACCATAGTGCCGCTCGGTTGCTACGCGCAAACTACACTTTTAGCTACGGCGTAAACTTCTACGCGAAAAATTACGTTTGCGCTGCGCCCCTCGCTTTCCGGGTACCCACGTACCACTGAAATTAACACGAAATGGGAATGGTTTATTGCTAGACTACAAAGCCCCGAAGGGGAATAAATTCCGAAATGTTTGTCTGGCCTACTGTAACGAGTCTAAACTCAAAGGCAACGTCAATTGTCTAGCCTTCGGGTAACGTTTGGAGTTTATTTGAACCGACGAATTTCGATAGTGGTTAGTACCTATTCCCGACCGCAGAGGTAACGATAAAATCGTTAAGTTCAAGCGATACATGTAGTCAAATACCACCTTTAACCTTCTAAATTCTAACTATACAATATGCCGCTCATATTCAGTACGAAGAAAAATAAAACTGGTTGGTTAGAAAGTCAATAGACTGATATCTCGACCGCAAGCCCGTCGCTGGTTCTACACTTGCACAAACTACTGAACGCGCATGTGACCTAAGTACGAACTCAAAAAACGAACGTCTCGAAATTACCTTGAAATCCTTCGCAGATCCATTGCTGAATAGGAATAGAGACGACGCCTTCTGATTAAACGAAACCACATCGTCCAGTGGAGCTTGGTCACTCACTTCATACTTGCATCCTGAAGAAGTCTGCTATTAAAACGCTGTGCTCGCATTCTACTCCTTATACGTAACTAATAAACCTTTCTACCTTTCCCTTTCCGATCGACTTTTACAACCGAAGCATTCTTAACGAGCATGGCCTTACCGCCGGTAAATTAGGATTATATGGAGATTGTACAATTCCGATATCCGATTACGCTCGGAAATCTTCCGATACTATGTTACGTAGCAACGTTTCTGTACTGGAACCGTTCCGAAATGGTGGTGCCTACTTTTTACTCACTCGCGTTAAAACCTCTAAATCAGTAAGCTTATGTAGACCGATGCTCGGGAGCAACATTTTACGACCTTAGGCTACATCTACGATTAGCCACCACAGTCACGTTTTTCACAATCCCCACTATGACTATCAGCTTTTCCTAACGGTGACTGTGGCTGCTGGTTGCATGTCCCACCTGGTCCCACCATAAATTACGACCCCAAAACTAAAATGCCAATAATCGTTCGTTCATGCCCTTATAACTGCAAATACCCTTGTAGAAACCTGAGCCTGCACTGTACTATACAATGCAATCCTATGCAAGAACCAAAGTATGATTGACCACCACCATGTTTCCCAATATCAGGTTCTTTATCCGTGGCTGCCGATTGCATTACATAATAAAGCACGGGCACGATCTCAAGAAAGAAGCGATCGGACATTCATACACATTATACACTGCAAATTCTAGAATCCTGAGCCTGTTTTCACTGCACAATATTATAGGAAAAACCGAAGCAAAATAACCAACCATGAAACTGTTGTTTCTCGGGGCCATACGCAAGGGAGGCACACGGATGATTCTGTAGTAGCTGCGAGCTACCGTGATGTCCGTGATCACCAGTCTTTCTCTAATTCTCGCACTAGCCTTAGTCGCCAGATCACCACTGCAAATAATAACCCGAATAAGATAATAATACAGTGATGTGATACACTCGGGACGGTTCAAATTGGAATTAAGCGACTGATGAAATATGATAAGTGATGATTAAATGAAGCATGAAGTGTATATAAATGAAAATTCCTAGCAGAGTAACCTAACGTCGACTAACCTAAAGAATGATAATCGATGATTAAAACAATGGTGCGAAATAATAACTAGAACTATGGGCCTCGCTTGTAAACATTTCTTACGACTAATTTTCGACCTATTCTTTCGCCATTCTTCCCGGCACCCGGGTAACTGTTCCAAGCTGCGTTAAACACCCAAAGACTAAAACATCCAGTGACAAAAATTGACTCCCGAAATTTAGTCGCTACTCGATGCCCTTTCTTTTAAATCGTCCAAAAGTCCCACATACGACCTATTCGACGAATGCTGGGCATAAAACCACTCGCAAAATGAAGTATCGACCATCTCGAAATCAAGTTTAAAATGCATATATTTGCGTGAAACATAGGGCTCTTATCTCCACGTTACGCATCCAAATTATACCCTGACTCGATATCCTCCTTGTAATTTGCAATTGTAAATCACTAAACAACGTGCATACAGAGCCTGCTCCTCCACTTCCATTGAACTACGGTAGTAAACGGCGGTGACCCTCGTCCGAATTGCAAGATAATCATAGGTACAGGTACCCACGCACCCAGGCGAACGGTAGTACGGAAGCTTGTGTCACAAACGAGCCAGAATTGCAGCATAAGTTTACTCATACGATTACCTCGCACGGGCCAAAGTGTCGTAAATGGTGAACACCGTGGTGAGATAAATTTAGCCGGGGTAACAGCTCAGACCTATAAGCTCTCATCAACAAACGAAGGACGGACGGCCGTACCGTACTTCCCAGTAAGTAGCACGATGGCATAGCTATATCGTTCTACTCTCAGCTCTTGTCCAACTACGAGGCGAAGAGAGCGAAATAAAACGAGACAATGCAACACGATGCATGTGTGCTTCAGTTTATCCTTATTAACCATATGGGACCTACAACCGCATCGGCCAACATCACATCCGAATTCTTCTAAGACACCTCGGACCTTTTGCGTACTTCATGCCAACTCATACCAACGGTGTGGTGTTCTTGCTTGGTAAAACCGCTCATGAATCCGTTGCAGGGATGTACGATGTACGATGCGCCCGGTCAAGCAGCACCACAACCCATGAAGGAAAAAAATAAAAATAAAAAACGGCCATGTAATTGATTACGATTACAACAGTAAACGACTATCCATAATAAAGTTGACATTTGTCTACGTCCGACCCGAATGTGGACGTTAGTTACTGTCACCGACCCACATATTACTCCGATTAAATTCTATTCTACTCCACTCAGATCAGTTTTTCCTTCGCTGAACGTGCAGTAAAGGGCCTTGTTCGACAACAAGCCTTAATCGATAGCTTATAATTCGTCCCAACGTGTGAACTCTGCCATACATTGACGCTGAATGGTAAGTGCACTGCTGGAAAAAAAATAACGACAATACGAATATGGCGTTTAGGTTTAGGTGTGGCCTCCACCACAGAAAAATGTCAGCTTCTGAGCTTCAGGCCCCAACTTGACCCTCACCGGCCTATTCCATTGCTTGCGAAAGTCTGGTACAGTCTCTCCTAAACTGTTCGATTTACACGCCACTTACCAGCCCGCCGGAAATGTCTTCACCTTACTTATCTCCTACATAAGCGTACTCTGCGCAGTAAAAACTCGGTATGAAAAAAAAAATAAGATTTTCTCTCCATGAACAAGATAATAAACGGTGACAACCGTAAAACGATACGGTTCATTTAATCACATTTCAGTGATATCTCTCTTCCGAACTGTACGGAACCTTGCTACAAAAAAACTGCTTTCAACTGAATTCATCTTGATCGAACTGTACGATCTTCTCCTTTCTCATCCAATTCCGAACTGTACGGATCTTTGGGCATATACAACACCGAACTGTACGGCGATTTCTCTCTTCCTTCCGAACTGTACGGAACTCTACGATCCACTGAGTACAACTCTAACTCCACTGTCATGAATTCGCATCACACGACCCGGGGTTTCACTCTATCTTAAACGAATATGCTGTACGATTTTTTACTGCTTCTCTTCGAGCGGGGCACGACCATAGACTTGATGTTTCCAAAAGGTAAAGTAGATTGTAGAACAACAACGAGTCAAAGCAAATAACACAAAAATGGAGCAGCAGTCAAAGCAAATGACACAAAAATGAAGCTAGCGTCCTGTGCTAAACTGTACAACTCAGAAATAGAATGAGAAGAAATGAGAAACAATATGGGGAAATACCGAAACTGAACAAAAACGACCAAAGAGTGAATTATACCAACACACTCACACAAAGCAAATGAACTAGACTACTCTACACACGATAAGACATAAAAGAAAAACACAAATAAACACGAAACATAGTCACCAATACACACAAAAACCTAGATAACTGGACAAGCGACTTTCGAAAATCTGGGACAAAATTGCGCCGCCCGTTGCGACGCGTAGGAAGAATGTAAACGCTTCCCTGAGCCTACTGTATTTGGAGCGCGACAATTTGCTACCATAGTGCCGCTCGGTTGCTACGCGCAAACTACACTTTTTTTTTTGTTGTTTATTCAGTAGCTCGCCCCGTTCCTGTCATAGTCATAGTCATAGTAGTGCTAACTGCAATAAATATCTGAATACTTTGGCACTTATCACGGCTCATTAATTGGTTGTCTTCTTATGAAAAGGTTGAAAAGAACTGTCTAGTTTACTAAATAGGTGTTCATCCTTTTGTTAGTCCCTACGATCCATAGTCTGTCCTGGTTTCTGCTTGCATGCGTGCCCCGCGCGCATGTGTGTTTAGAGTCTGATTCACGCCCGTCCGTGTGCTTAGTCTCGATGCGGTGCTCGGCCACCTCAGCCTCAAACTCTAAACCACACAAATTCACGGATCACGCCATTATTGACTAGATTATGTGAGATCCTTCTTATATTTCCGTCATTTTCTTTTGCCGCTTCTTTCACCTCACCTTTTAAAGTTGATGTCTAAATATCCGTATGTTATGTGTTATCTGGCATGTCTATCTTATATGTGCTGTGACTGTGTCTCTGCTTTGCATACGCATACCTGCTTGCTTTTCATCACACATTGTGGACTGGATAAGCATGTGGTGTTTTGTGAAAATCACAGTCTTTCCCTAGTCCTGGGAACATTGGTATTCTCTCCCTCCCCAAATGTTTCTCCTTATTTCCCGTTTTCTCTCGCGTTCAGAATATCCTATTTTTTTTCTTAAATTTGAATTTGTCCATTTGGCTTGTTACTTGTGTATCCCTATCTAGGATATAAAGCCTCAATATAGTCATTACGTATCACGTTTCATCTTTCATCAATCAAATTCATTTCATTTAACTTAATTTTGCTCTGCCCCATGTGTAGTTTTGCTCAGTGATCGCTTAACGATATTTCAATTTGTTGTGTGTTGTGTGGCCATTCGGCCATTGCCTAGGCGATTTGGCGAATTACACCTTACACCTGGCGACATGATATGTATTTGTACATTTCACATTCAAATATAAATTGTTGTTTTTCAAAACTTACTTTTCATTTTCTGATACGTGTGCCATACATCATTTGGGCGTGGCGTACCAGATGCAGGTGCAAATTTTGGTCGTCATGATCTTTGTAGATTTAGATTCATACTGGTGTACGAATTTGGTTAATTAGTTTTAGTTGATGGTATCTGGCTAGACGTACATAATGGTTCGTAGCTTCCAACAAAACAATATGTGGTGCAATAATTACATTAGTAATTAATGTATGTCCTGATTTGTTTGGTCTTGGTTGGATTTGGCTGTTCTAACAAGAAAGGTTATCAGTGGAACCGTTATGTCTTGCTTTGTCAAGGGCATATCATGGTGAACATCGAGGACTACTATTTTGTAGTTTGTTTATCGTTTGTCAGAATTCTAGTTTCACTGTTCGTTCCGCTTTTGGTTGGTATGCAGGTCTGCTCACGGTCAGGAACACCTGTAATAATGTGCTTTTTGCATATGAAGCAAGTTGCCCATATTCCGTACTGTATTGGACCGCCTGAATATTTGCAATTGGTCAATAATTATGGCCTATTTAATTGATATCCACACATATATATAGTGTCAGCCGGCTGTCTCAACAGTCTGCTCTCATTCACAGACACGAGCAACATAACTACTTTATTTATTTTGCCGTTTGCCGATGAACTTGACCTTTTTTGGCTTTTGGTGGCATTTTCTGCTCTTCCTTCCTTCTTCCTTTATACTCATGCAACGAATCATTTACATTATCAGGCAAGTACGTGTACATGGAATGAGGTGCGGCAATTTTCCGCACTAATTTTGATAGATTTTCGACCGTTCTTTGACCGAGCAGACCGAGCTAAGCAATTGCTAGCTAGGGTGCACAAGTCGTTTTTCCACTTTTTCAAATGCAAGTGCATATGCCCGGTATCGAAGGGGCGACTGCTGGCGCTGGCAGCGAACCCCTCGCTGCCCTGCCTCTACTGACCGCTCTCAATCTCTCTGATCATCCGACACATTACTCATTCTCTGTCCGAATCCACGTCTGGCATCTCCGATGATTCCACTGCAAACTAAACTTTCTCGTCGTCTTTCGTTTCTACCCCTCCAACGGCCGTGCAGTCCCTTTTATGGATGAAATCCATTGACATCTGCCTCACTCCCCAGGGAGCATGGTGCTCTCTTACGTTCCTCACACATCCTAGTCCCTCTGTCGGAAATCGTGCCAGGACCACTGAATATTTCTCTTCTCCTCTCCCTTTCCTTTCGT
This sequence comes from Pelodera strongyloides, assembly GCA_036852015.1. Lineage (NCBI taxonomy): Eukaryota > Metazoa > Nematoda > Chromadorea > Rhabditida > Rhabditidae > Pelodera > Pelodera strongyloides. The sequence continues at coordinate 28,009 of JAANDG010000819.1, read as the reverse complement.
AGGAAAGAGGGAAGCTACCCAAATATATGCTACAAACAGCCGGTGAATTCTCCCTCTTCTTGGCGACTTGGCGTATTCCAACCTGTTTGATCTCTCTTTTTTGTACTCATTTTGATGAATTTCTGATCATATCACCCTTTTCGACATGCCATTTGCCCGTTTTTATGGGTTAGTTGGCTAAAGATTGCGAGTCGCGAGCTGTTTGTGGAGACTGCCATTAGCCATTGCCAAATTCAGGAAAAGCGAAGATCGAAGATTCTCGTATTTGCTAAACCATGTGGATGCGCCCATTCCGGGGGTCAGTACAGTACGCCATTTTCTGATATGAACCTGGGTATGTATCTTGTAGTCTTGTATGCAAATGCAAGAAATTGGTCTTCTTAAAGCGAAATGCTAGCCCCTTTGGAAAATTTGCATCTGATAAGCAAATCCTATGTATCCTATGCTAATTTTGTACGATTTTCCTGCAATCGTACAAAATTAGCATAGGATACATAGGATTTGCTTATCATATGCAAATTTTCCAAAAAGGCTAGCATTTCGCTTTAATGTTCGTTGTTGTTTCATGTGCTTCGTTTCTCAATTAATATGCAACAGCAACACAGGCGGTCACGGTCATTCTTTAAGAAACACTTGTAGTCTCGATGGGTGTAAAGTCCACGCGTAAATTTTAGTAGCCCTTCCTTGGCCACAATAAAAGTTTACGTGTGAACTTTAGACAGCATCTACTAAACTACATGTGTTACTGAGTGACGGACCGGGACTGTCCATGCTCAACGTGGCGCATGTTGCTTGAAACTTGAAACTGAATCATGCGCATACATCATCCCATCCAACATGCCATGTTTTGTCGTCAGGCCTATATGACGGGTAATCCGTAATAATGGCCGAGTAATTGCCGAGTTCTGTTGACAAACTGCCGCTATGCTAAAGTTAGGTACTAAATTCTCGTTCCCGTGGAATATACCCGTCATTTATTGGTTGTCAGCTTGTTTTGTTCCAGTTATCCATTTTGTAACTTTTCCTACTGACTTGCTTGGTTGGCTTGGTACTTGGTAATATGTTGTAGTTCTCTGATGTGGTTTTAGCACAGCAGCACTTTTTGCGTTTACTTAACTACTTAAACTTTGCGCCACTGAACACATTAGATTTTGATCTTTTAAAGGGAACGTAAATAAACGTGCAAAGTGGTTATTATAACTTCTTTTCCGTCCGGCTGAGTTTCTTGGTATCACCTATTTTTTTCCATTGTCTTAAAAAACTTTAATGTGTAGCTTGCGCATTGGTCGTCGATGTTTCTTTACTCACAGTTGAACCCAATACCCATATTGTTTTATGAATAGGTTTTGCCCGATTTTGCCGTAGTTAGGCGATTCGGTTGATTTGTTGTCAATTTCATTGTAGTGTAATTATCTCACAATCTCATTAGATAGTTTTTTACTTGTCTAATTCTAATGTCTATTTCTCGTTTTTTTTCTGCTGAGCTTGTTCTTGCTTGGGGTGTCTGTTTTGTTCTCGCTTGGGGTGTCTGTTGTTTTTTGTATTGGCTCTGTTCGGTTGGGTTGCAATCTTGCACCGTGACCTTTGTTAATCGACACACATTTGTTACGTGCCGTTGACGTTTGATAGGGTCATAGTGATGCCCGGATCTTTTGAGAATCTTATTTTGACACACTTGTCATGTTGCTTTTTTGCATAGTTTGTTGGTTGTTGGTTTGTTCCTTGAAAACAGATAGAGATCGTTGCAGGTTGTAGTGATCACTTCTAACATCTCAACTACTCTACTAGGGTGTAATATCTACTTCGTGGTCAAAGTCGTCAAAGTCTAGACGCGAATCAGAACGCTATAGCTCCCACAACTGCTCATGCTCATACTCATCGTGCTCACAAAGTACAGTTAATATGAGTTTCACATTTGCAGGTTCCCCATTAGGGTATTTTGTGGAGGTGGAGTAGTAGAACTGTAGAACCGAAATTTCCTCGGTAGTTAAGAGTCAGATGTCAGAACTGTCAGGAGAGGGTTATTTCAATTTGGACCTAATCCTAAAACGAAAAGCTAACAAACAAACATCAACTTTTTCTAATTTCCAATGATTCACCTTTGACTGCTTATCTTTTGGGGTATGTGCTCAAATATAAAATACATCACCCCTCAATACGTGTATGTTTGCGATAGTGACTTGCTCAAATACCATAAATATAATGGGCACACGTAGAAGGTAAGGTCGCTTTTTGCCCCAAAGAGACCCACTTTTTTGGGGAATGTTCCGTTTGGGAGCTCATTCGTATGCAAATTTTTCCTCTAGCTAGTCGAGATAGTCGAGAAATTTGCATACAAAGGATTTCCCAAACGGAACGTTTCCGTCGACCGGAGAATACGGGCTATTATTGCTTTATGCGTTGTTGATTTTATTCTTAATTCTTATATAGAATATGGGAACGTAAGACGTGGGGTGCCTATTCTATTGCCTATGCGTACTTAAAAGGGGGTGCTGGTTTATATTCATTTAAATGATTTTGCAAAGATATGTGTATGTATATACATAACTATCCTGCGGTGACGCATGTGTCAGTGCAATTTTCGAGACTCTGATGATCTTTTAAAATTATCGAATTTTTGAAAACAATTTGACATATTTTCCCGCAATTTGTCACCTTTTTGGTGTCGAAAACCAAAGAAGATGGGGAATGAGTAATGATTGATTTGTACTGTAAGAAATCTTGCAAAAGTTCGCTTGCGTTCGTGACAATGACGTTATCTAAATCTAAAACGAAACAATTTAAAAAACATGATCGCTGGTTTGTTTCTTGCCATGTCGCTTCTGGCCTTTTACTTCTTGCCATTGACTTTCCTTTTTCTTTTACGTTGGAAGTTGGACTCGTCTGTGGAATGTGCATGACGGTGATCATCTTAATTTGTCGGAATTGTTGAAGGTTGAAGAATTACGATAACCGTTGAAGGTTACCGTTACCGTATGACCGTATGACCGTATTGAAATGAGCAACTCATTTCACTCCGATAAAAACATGTACTTTACCGACTTTACTCCGACGCCATTTGCTAGCCAGTCTCCAGTTAAACAGGTTCAATACACATCCGATTATCGCTGTGTTGGAATCTTATATATAAACGAAAAGAGTTTACTTGGTCTTTTGTTTGTGTGAACGAAACGAAAATTAGAGTATCTAAGGGGCTATAAAATGAGAATCGCAGCCCAGTGGAGCAAGCTAAATCGATATCGAACCTTACTTCATGGTTTTTCAAGCTACGTTGCAAACGTTTCACACAAGTGTGCTCACTGTTCATTGAACGTCGCCTCCGGCGGCGATAACCGTCTGGTATTTATATATTTGTTCATAAATTCATGAATGTTATTAAGTTTTAGCCTATTAGCCACTCTTTTCTCGGAATTTGGAAACGCGTTTGTCTTTTTTTCGACTATCTGATTGTCTTAGCTTATCAGCGGCTCAAAGTCCTTTTCGTCCCCCGCACTTGCTTTTTTATGAGTTTCTTGGATAAGTCTAGCAATAATCATGATCAAATGATCGATTTCTTGGCATTGCTCTTAGCTCTTTTTTTAAAGCTATTTCTTTATAAACATTTTATTTTATTATACAATGTTCATCGAGACTATCGAGCGAGCACAACACTTGCATGTTGCTCCAGCCAGCAACCTATGGCCTTTATAGGTTCTCTACTAACAATAAGTTTATAAGTTACTTTTGAGTTACTGTAGCTTTTTTTGTTTCATAAGTTTCATTTTCATTCCCTCATTGGTCCATTGGCATGGTTACAGGGACCGTGCGTGGCGTGGTTCAACCCCTCATTTTCTTTTCTCTTATCTTGGAACTTGCCTACTAAACCTCTAAACTCTTTATTAATAATTTGACGAAATTAACTTTGATATTAGGACATAGTCCACGTAGTCACAATTTGCTTGGTTTTGTTGTTTGTCATACAATGACGTGTATTTTCTGTTCTTGTTTTCGTTGTATTCCTAATTTGTTATTTAATTTCCTGCGTTTGCAGATGTCCCGGTACGACTACTGGCCACGCTATGGACCCGACAACTATACAATAGTATTGCCATTTGAAAAGGATTTTGATTCGCGAGGGAGTACGGTAAGTACGGTTTACGGTACGGTAACATTTTGTTGAATTGAATCGTTGAATGTATTACAACAATTATTATCATAACATTTGTTATTCCTTTACCTGTAAGCATGATGCATTATGATATTGGAGTTATGTTAGTTATGTTAGTCAATTAAGTTAATTAGGGGGGTTTGGGATTTGAATAAATGAATATTTTGAAATTTTGTCTTTTTTGTATTATGGTCATTAAGAACTAAAGAGTATTTGGGCAAACAACTTTTTTTGGTATTTGAGATATATCTATTTTTATTAAACGGTTGTTTTTTTAGGTATGGATGCAGAATAACTGGTACCATTCCTTCACCTTCTCCGCTATCTATGTGGCGTCAATTTTTGGAATCCGAAGGGTAATTTTTTTGGTGTCTTTTCTTTTACAGTAGACGCAGCTGCGTTTATGTAAAATAGATTTATATTATAACGTGCATGACCACTTTTTGAGCACCTTTACAGGTGATAATTTCGCTTAATTTGATTTGAGTGATGTAATTTGTGGTTTAAGTCATTTGAGTGTATGTTATGTTAATTGGGGACTCTGTGATCGATAGGTTTTTGAGAAGATCTGCGCAATAATATATAAATTGCCATATTAGGGGTTGTCGTTTGTTACTATCCTACATTATAATACTGTGGTGTCGTGTGTCGTCGGTGAGTGCCCGAGAATGTCACTTGGTGTCAAGCTTATAAAAACACTGTTTCAGTTCATGGAATCCCGAAAACCGTTTTCACTGGACAGCTCGCTCATGTGGTGGAATGCACTGCTCGCCGTATTCTCCATAATGGGATTTGTACGAATGACGCCTGAATTTTACTGGTATGTATACTTTTGTTTTAAGTTTTAACTGACTTGCATTTTGGTAGATCTGAGAATATGATCGCCTGAATTTTACTGGTATGTACATATGTATGTAGACTTTTGTTTTACTGACTTGTGGTAGATCTGAGAATATGATATCCTATAACCTGTCGATGGTGTGGTCAAAAGGAATACGTGTATAAGAGAAAAACTGCGCAAAATATGTTTTTTTTAGTTGTTTAGTTGATATGTAGTTAGTAGTTTATGTTGTTTACTTACGGCTTCACTTTGTACTTTGTACTCCAGAGGTGATATGCGTTTTACGTGCGTGGTTAGTAAACAGTTCCAGTTCGCCTAACTGTAATTGGGGAAGACTTTAGTGGCTGTAATATTGCCAAATTATCAATTATCATATTTATTCAGGTCAATCTCCTCGAATTCATTCAAGTACAGTGTTTGTGTGGCTTCATATGCACAGGGTGTGACTGGCTTCTGGACGGAACAGTTTGCGATTAGTAAGGTTGGTTGCGTTTGGTTTGAATCTTCTTCTTTTTTGTATCGTTTTTCTTATCACGATCGTCCAGTAAGTAGATGTGTGATATCGTTAGTCGTTTAGTTTAGTAGTTCCTGTCTTTTTTTTCCAAGAATCACGCTATTTTGATAATTGATATATAACTAAGAAAAAAGATGGGGTTGTTTTATAACATTAACAATAAGTAAATATGTCGGATGTATATAAGCACTGTGTAACCCCATCGGCTACATGCGCTTTATTATTATTATTATTTTATTTTCAATAATGTTTTGGAATAAACCGTAATATTCTTTTAAAAATAAATGTTTTCAGCTGGCCGAACTTGTCGACACATTGTTCATCGTTTTACGTAAGAAGCCGCTGATTTTCCTTCACTGGTACCATCATATCACTGTTATGATGTACACATGGCATGCGTATAAGGATCACACAGCGTCGGGTAGGGTTTAATAATAATAGTAATAATGTTTATGGATTTTGGATTCGATAAATAAGGCTTGACTTTTTTGTTGTGTCTCTTGAACTTGAATGAAACACTGTAGTGTGATTTTTAAGCATGCTGAAAGCTTTTTTAAAGTAGTAGAGAATGAAAAGGGTTAGCTAGAGAAATTTACTGAGAACTAATTATGGCACCGTAAGTAATTGTTGTTTGTCGCTTTGCAACATTTCTTGAGTTTTCTCTTCAAATGTGCAGTCTATGTTTTTAGTAATTCATTGATAAGATCGTTTTATTGCAGGCCGTTGGTTTATCTGGATGAACTATGGAGTGCATGCCTTCATGTATTCGTACTATGCTCTCCGGGCTGCCAAGTTTAGAGTTCCGAAGCCCTTCGCCATGACGATCACAGTCCTTCAGATCCTACAGATGGTTATGGGAGTCGGAATTGGAGTATTCATCTATTTCTTGAAGGTTCGAACTTTATTGAAATTTGTTTTGATGGTTTGAGTTTGTATAGCAATTGTATTTTATGAATAGTATTAAAATTTTGGGATTGAGGATTGAGCGACGCTTTCTTGTGCTTGTCCCAGATTTCGTATTTTTTGTGAATACATGTATTTGCTGCTACGGCTTCGGTACTAGCTACTAGCTTACTTTGTTTGCTCGTTGATGGCAGGATTAGTGGCTTATAAGGTAAAAACGTAAACGGTGATGTTAGCTCTTTTATCAGCAAATCACGTAGGCCTTTATCTGTTTAGCTCAATTAACGTTAGTGGAATGATCAAAATTGAATAAATCAAAACCTTTACATATACTTTCAGTCGGCCGGCGGTGAATGTCAACAAACTTGGGAGAACATGGGCTTCTGCTTCGGCATCTACTTTTCCTATTTCCTCCTTTTCTGTAACTTCTTCTACCACGCCTATCTGAAGAAGAATAACCGGTACACGACGTCGACACCCAAGAAGGATAGGAAGTTGGAGATGACGGAGACTGTGGAGACGGATGTACTCATTGAGAAGGTATGGAGGTTTAATTGCTTCTTTTAGTCTTTGAGTGATAATTATAGTGATGAGCTGATGATCATTTGGAAAAATACAACGCGTCCAATGTTCAAAATGTTGTCTAACAATAAGACGAGACACGAGACGAGGAGCTGGTTCAAGACTTGTGTGCGTTAGGTTTGGACCAGCTGTGGGGGCATTACAATCTGTGGGGGCATTACAATTTACTTTTTTTGGGTGGGAATAATATGCGTTCGGCGGGAGGTAGGGGTTCTTCCTTAAAGGGCGGGAGGTAGGGGTTTACTAACTCCTTAAAGCCCAACGTGCAAAAGACAGTCCCTTTAAAGAACTACATGGTTCTAACTCTTTAAAGTTTCTAGTAAAAGGAACACAAAGGTATACTGATATGGAATTGATAGGCAGCTACTTGTGCACCGGAGGTTTATTGATTGTTGATAACTTATCCCCGCCCCCTCTTTTCAGAAGACTGCCCCTGCTTCACCGGCTGCGAATGGAGTGGCCACACGAAGGAGGAGAGCCCAATTGGCCGAATAGGTCGGAATTGAAAGTTCAAAGATCAAACTACGCGGTTCGCACTTGTAGTTTGTTGTTTACAGTTCGTAGTCTGACGTCTATTTCGCTTCAAATTTGAGGCCATATCCACCAACACGCACGGAGCCCTCCCTGTCCTCCCCAGGGAACTAGAGAGTGCGAGAGCAGAAGAGATTCAGAGCGCCCATGAGCCTAGGGAGGGCTGACTGTGTGTTGGTGAAACGGCCTCTGATGCGTGCATTTGTTAGGCTATCAATTTTTTTTTGCGGGATGTAGAGTTTTGTAAATGCTAAATGAGTGAGGAAGTCAACTATTTTGCTATTTCTTGGGACCTGGAAGCTAAACTACAAATGTACTGTAAACACTAAACTACAATTTACAGTGTATTTTGTAGTTTGGGTTCCAACGTATCTGTGCTTGATTTCTGCTTTTCCAAGCTTGCTTTGGGCTTTGGGCCGTGACCGTGACTGAGGATATTTTATTAGACTTAATAATTAGAATCAATCTTTTGTTTGTTTGACTATTTTCCGTAAAGTCGCGAACAAAAATTGATCGCCCCGAGAGTTCTATGCGCTTGATTTTTTTTAGATTTCTAGTTAAAAAATTTCCGTCCATATATGCCTGGTTATTCTAACATTCCCCGCATATCACTGCAGCAATCTCTGAAACTCTTTTTTTTATGTTCTTGGCTATTCTAGTATAGGTATGATTGGTCTATGTTCTTTATGATCTACGGTACTCTTTAGTTGGTATGGTTATCGGTTACGGTAGCTGCGTGGCACGTTATGAGTGCGTACCGGTGCTGGAACCAAAACGTAGCCATAGCATAACGTCGGGAAGTGTTTCTCGGTGATGTTAAGATAAGGTTAAAGCGAAATACTGGCCGGTTTTTGAAACGCATAGGGTACACCAACATTCTTATTTAGCTTATGCAAATGAGCAAAAATTAGAATAAAAAATCGAGTTAAATTGTAAATTAGTTTAAATACATAAGAACTAAATTGTTCACGATGCGTTTCAAAATCCGGCCGGTATTTCGCTTTAAGACATTCGTAACTTCACATTGGGAAACATTCCCGATGACGATAAAGAACGAATCTTTACCCTTTACTTTCTTAATATCTTTTCTACAGCAATTTGGAGACTGTGTACGGTACGCTGTAAGCTAGTTTTTAGTCAATCGTAGTAGGCGTATGCACACGTACTTATTCATTCACACATAGTCACTTGATCTTTTTTTTTGTTCTATTTGAAATTTTGTTTTATTCCTTTTTTGACACTGAAATATCTATTTTTGTACTCTTGCCGTCGCTACTTCGGTATTATTTCTAAGCCATTTCTGTGTGTGTTAATTTTAATTGTTTTTTTTTAGCCTGTTTCTTGGTTTCTGATTTTTTTTCTCCTGTTTTCTTTGCTTGGCATAATTGTCTTGTCTGTACTGTATGAGTACTGTATCTTTATCGCTCATAGAGTATTTATGTTCCGATTTCTACAAAAAAAAAACGAAAACGCCATGTGTTTTTTTTGTTCCATAATGTGCATTTTCACGCGACATTATGGTATGCAAAAGTTGGTGAAATTAGCATACTGTAGCCAAATTTCTTGTGTGGTGTTGGGGAAATTAGAATACTGTAGCCAAATTATTTCTTGTGCGAAAAGCCGCCTGAATGAGTAGCGAATAGAATACCCTTTTCCAGAAAACGGAACATAAATTGTCTATCATTGATTATAATGGGTTTATCGATTTTGTCGACGTTGTTTGCAATCTCTTGGATTCCATTTGGCCATTTTCTTACTGCGCATGTATCGATTTAGAAATCTGCTTGACACGGCGGATTCAAATATTATATTTATACCTTTTTTTATCTTTATGTATGTATGATAAAAGGAGTTCTATTCTGTGTGGTCTTGTTGTTTGTTGTATTGTGGAAATGCTTGATGTTTTCGACTTAATGGGGGAGAGTGTTGACCAACGGGGAAAGGGTGCCTGGCGAAAACATGGCGCAAGTGTGGCGCGACATTTTTTCGGACCGCATTCTTTGCGCAGCGACTGCGCCAAGGCTTGCGCATGACGTTTGGCCGCGTAGTTGCGGAAAGCGGGTACTTGTGAACAAATATATTTATTAGTTAGCACATACACGTTGTTATCAATTAGATTAGATGTGGAAGGAAAATAAGGAAAGAAGTTAGAATTGAGATTAGTACTTTCTCTTTGGAAGTTCCGTTGCACAAATCCTTGTCAGAACAGACGCACTGAGTCGTTTGGCCGTGGATTGTTGTCAAACCGCCTGAATTTATTAGATTGTTAGATGGAAAGAATTGATTAGACAGTTAGATGGAAAGCTATTTGAAGTTGCCGTTTTATTTTTTTGAAAGTACCTGAACCCGTCAGGGGAATAGACAACTAGGTTACATACGGAGAATACGGTAACTTATTTAGAATTATAGTAACCAAACCTGAAAAATGAAAAGTTAGGTACGCTTCAATTAAATTTTCAACTAACCAGCTGGAGATGTCTGTGTCCTCGCCGCGGTACAGTAGTTGGGATGAACATATAGATTGATATCAGAATTGGACTGTGCAACGTACGAAGTGCGGGTATCTGGAAAGGGTGATATATCCATTTAAAGTTCAAATCGTGTAATGTGAAATGTAACGCCGATTTGTATGGCGCGTACACTTAACGCCGCTATGACATGGCGCACACTTGCTGCACCTCTTCCTTTCTGAGCCGCGCAACTACACGGTGTGTGAGGTGTGAGCTGCTAAATTTTTAGACTGACACTTACTTTGTAGCTTAGTGTAGCTCCTGGTACAGTATTTCTTCGATTTTCTAGCAATTGGATCATTCTTTGATTTGCATCTCCCATTAGTACGCTGACAGTCGAAACATTGAAGTTCGGTGCCTGAAAAACATAAACAGATACAGAAATACGCTACAAGACCGTGCTACTTTGTTCAAGGGGTGGTTCAATATAAACTTTCAAAGTTTGTATTGAATCATCCTTGAATAAATAGCATGTGACTGTCTGAGGGAGAGGTAATTTAATAATACTATTCATAGTAGTAGGAGAGCGCATATGAGGTGAGAGAAACCCGCACGTACTGCGCATAATCAACATCCATAGGCCGGATCGACTAAGAACGATCCACCAACGAAGTTAGACATATTTTGAGTGATAGCTCAACCTTCACCCAGAGTGAGAGTTAGGGCTAACTATTCAGGAGATCAGAAATGCTAAAAACAAAGAGCCACGAGTCACGCCCGAATTCAAGCCTTACCGGTGGAGCTCGCACAGTTAGCCAAAGACGAGTCAGTATTGCACAATGGTCTGAAAAAGAGCAGATGAAGAAAATTAAACTCCGCGGAGTAGGCGCTAAAAGATGCGCAAGTCCAGCTGGCGTTCATGTGGCTGGCTATGTTTGGTGGGGCATAAGTGTGCCACACGTGCGCCAACTTGCCCACCATTGACGCACCTGTGGCGCAACTTCTTTCAGTAATAGTTAAAAACTTACCCAGAGCACACAGTGAATGAAGCGGCTGTGGTGGCTGGGGCTCCGTCACTTTTGACAACGCTCCACGTGGCATCACTCTATAATATGGGGCGACTTACTTACTATGACAGTAAGACTTACTACGACGGCTATAAGTGTGCTACGATAGTACGTACTTCAATGGTAGAACAGCCGGTGCTAGTAACGCATGCTGGACGCTGTATTCCAGCCCGCGCGGTTTTTAACATAATTGTATCAATTTGCGAACTTCATATGTAAAGCAATTTTCCAAGGTACATTTCAAAAACCGGCTGTTATCTCACTTTAATCATGATAGCGTGTCTTCATCATTGTTCTCAATGTTTTTCAGTGATATAACCAACATATTATATTTACATTCCAGTGCATACACGATTCTAATTCTGGATATGACTGCGTTCAGCGATGACAAACTGAAGTTTATAAGGTTATTCAGAAAAATAATAACTCACTTCGCATATCTTCTGAGGCACCGAGGTGAGGTTGAGAACTCCAGTAAGTTCACTGTGACAACCACGCACGAAAAGCACGTCGTCTAGAATGAGAACACTAAGTAAACTTGATCGGTGCGCAACCTACGTGCCTACGCTGGGCCCGAAAAGGGAGCGCCGCCATGATGAGTCATTTTTTTGCCACGTCTGGTCAAAATAAGGTTGGGGTAAGTTTTTTCTGTTTATTTTCCATATCTTCTGGTGCAAAGCAGTGGTTTGTTGATTTTTCTAGACGGCTTTCTAGATTTTTCTATAACGGTCTGATTTTGAAACATATTTCGGAACTACACTCCTGTGTTTCCTATGCAAAGGATTTTACTTTCAGTAAGAAATCGCACAATGTCGCGCATTTATTTGTATACAGTACCTGGGAATACAGCGTCCAGCATACGTTTCGAAAACCTGCCTTTGTACCGCTCTAATATCTAAGAACTTACTTTTCCCTGCGCTTTCCGGATCACTGAGAACCAATGTCATACAGGGTCCAGTACAGTTCACCTTCCATTGAGAGGGATTCTTGTCACTGTCTGGTGTTTGACAATCTCCACGGGACTGAAGGTGAATATATAAATACAGTTAAGTTAAAGTGGTAGAACAGCCGGTTTTTGGAACTTAATTTGGATAACTGCATACACTTATGATGCATGCAAGTTAAACTCTTAGAATAAAGCATCGCGCAGTTTGAATGCGCTATGGGGTTTCAAGAACCATCCGTTATACTACTCTAAAGCCAAGTTTGCATCTTTCCGTTGTGTGAACAGTTATGTGTGAAGTTTCTGATTGATAGGGCGTGCAAATGAAATATAATAAGACTTGCCTGTTCGGTTTCAAATCTAATTGTTGGACTGTTCCTCAACTGTGTGATCTCCCAACGGTGTTGAAGCGATTCAGACGCACACTAAATATCCATACATATAAATGCGGCGCATGATCTTGTTTACTAGCACTGACAGACGCAGGTGATGTGCGGCGCCATATTGGCGTGAAAATTTCGGGCTGCGAAATATAGGCGCGCGCGAAAACGTGCAAAAATTGATGCTCAGCCGGATAATAAAAGGGAACGCGGCGAATATTCGCCAGTTTTCACAAAAGGGGTACTCAGAGAACTCGCGAGAACATGGCGAGAGTCTGGCGAAAGCTAGGCGAGGCGCGCAACGATATTAGCGCATATTACTTTTAGTCGCAGTGTACCGTTACTGCACCACCCAAGTTTCTCCTGGAGTAGAACTACTTCATAAAAAACCCTAAAATTAACGCACCGAATAACATTGTTGAAGACTTTGTGCGTTTACTTTTGAAGAGGCGAGTAGTGTGAAAATCACTTGAAATATTATAGTTTTAGGCATACTGTAGATATTTGTGGGAAGTGGGTTACGGTTACGCCTTGAGTAAGAGTTAGACGGCCACACCGCAGTGTATATCAAATGAATGATGTGCGCTTGAAGGTGTTCCACTGAAAAATGGTATTTCATGGATTTTGATATGAGTCACTATGACTGTGCTCACGAAAAGAAGATCCGTGCCACATTAGGACAGGCGCACTTCGGGGTGCATCATAACACCAAGCGAGATACACTATCAGTCAGAGGATAAGCAAACATTGTTCTACTTCCTTTTTGGGAATGTGATCACTACGGGAAGTTTATGAAATAAGTAAATTTTATGAAAAAGCATATGTTCACTTCTGCGACGTCATCCAAATTTTTTTGAGTAAGATGTTGAAATACAAAGTTCACACAGTACAATTTTCGACGAGCACTTAGCTTAGGCTTACCGCCTCCTCTTTATATCTTTACTTCTTGAGGAGGCGAGCATCGAAAGTAACAAAACTTCACAACAAAAAGCACCTTTCACAACCTAGAGCACCATCTAGGCTTAACAGGGCCGAGGCTGCGGCCCAGCTTCCTCAAAACATTCTTTCTCACGTCGCTGTTGCGAGGTACCGTAATATTGTAACTAGTTGCAGATTAGGTGATTAGGCCACTTCTCTGTAAGAAATTTGGTGAAGCGCTTTATCAGTGAGGAAACTTGCATGTTTCTTTGCGATGTATTGTGAAAGTAAATTAAAGAAGCGTGGAAATGTTTATTACATTTTTGTAACCACATAAAGAAGAGAGAAGATGTAGATGTCGAATGACAGCGTTGTAAGTTTAATTTCAAATGTTGATTCCGTTTTTCCATTTAGGTCTTTTTCCCGTCATAGTGCGTATGTAAATCCCAACCATTGGGTGAACCGGGCAGCGAGATGGCGGTACCTTCTGAAATCAATCAATAAATGAAACGCACAGGATAATATGGCATCATAGTAATTCGCAATCACTAATTCAATCCCACTACAACAATTAAAGGACTAAACCCATTAGTTTCTTAGCTAAGCAAAAAGTAAAAGTTCAAGATTCGGCATCTTTCAAAAAGTATCTTATAATGTTATGAAAACACACCGTTACAAAAAAAATGTGGAGCGTTCTGAGCATTGATAGAAGAAAGGAAAGAATTCCGTGGTTTGAAGCAGTTTCTAAATAGAAAAAACAAAGGTTTGAAGTGAAGAATTCCGGAAAAGCTGGCCGAGGTGAAAACTCAAGAAACTTTAGGGACAGCCTAAAAATGAGAGAAAAAACACAAACATAGCAGAGTATGCCGACTTTCAGCGCTACGGAAAAGTTCCAACTGTTCATATGCAAATGTACCGTATATGGCTAATGATTATTGGCGAACCTTAGCACGTGAAGAAAGCGCTTCGTCACAGCAGAAGAACACTCTGAAGGCAGAATAGCTGATACGCTGGCATCCCGCATCCCTTATTCCATACGGTGGAACTCCTCATCTAAATCAGACAAGAGAAAGAACCACATAGAAATTTGACATATATTTAAAATCGCGCAAGACAGGAAACCTGAGCTGGGCTAGCACACACTACTCATATATTTGTACCGCGAGGAACTGGTAAAACCAAAGTAGAAAAACCAAAACCTATAATCTAATTCCAGTCTCTCTCTCTGTTATGTATCAAAATAGTTTATATTTCCACTATGTTACACTTTTCACTATTTTTCGGTACGCTGTATCTAAGATATCACAAGAAAAATGAACTTTCCCGAGTCCCCGGAAAGACTATCGCTACGGGACGTCAAATGTTTTCCATAAAAAAAACTGTCATATAGTTCGTGTCCAAATAATGACTTCTGCTTTGAGTTACGACTGAAGGTCAGAGTTTTGGATGTACAGCTTGTTTAGATGTCTTATCCAATAGATTTCTATGCGATATATGCTATGCATGTATAGGTAAATTATAGGTGGAAATGTTTATTGTAGTTTTTGGCAAAGTACTAACTCTCGCTCTCTATCCTACTTCTAACTAAACTCCAAAACATAATAACTAAATCTCAGATGCATCTCGACTGTCAACGTCACCCTCAAACAATGTCAAAACTCAAGCTGCTCCAAGCCAATTCCTCGAGAAGCGGCGGTTCTCGGGATTGAACAAGGGTGCACCCCAAATCTCAACATACTTCTAAGCTCAAACCATGCGACGTTCACCCTCAAACAATGTCAAAACTCAAGCTGCTCCAAGCCAATTCGTCGAGAAGCGGCGGTTCTCGGGGTTGAACAAGGGTGCACCCCAAGTCTCAACATATTTCTAAGCTCAAACCATGCGACGTTCTCCCTCAAACAATGTCAAAAACTCAATATGATCCAAGCCAATTCCTCGAGAAGCTGCGGTTTCGGGTTGAACAAGGTGCACCCCAAGTCCAACATATTTCTAAGCTCAAACCATGCGACGTTCTCCCTCAAACAATGTCAAAACTCAAGCTGATCCAAGCCAATTCCTCGAGAAGCTGCGGTTCTCGGGGTTGAACAAGGGTGCACCCCAAGTCTCAACATATTTCTAAGCTCAAACCATGCGACGTTCACCCTCAAACAATGACAAAACTCAAGCTGCTCCAAGCCAATTCCTCGGGAAGCTGCGGTTCTCGGGGTTGAACAAGGGTGCACCCCAAGTCTCAACATATTTCTAAGCTCAAACAATGCGACGTTCACCCTCAAACAATGCCAAAACTCAAGCTGCTCCAAGCCAATTCCTCGAGAAGCGGCGGTTCTCGGGGTTGAACAAGGGTGCACCCCAAGTCTCAACTCAAACAAATACGAAGTTAAAGCATAAACAAAAACGCACTGCTTTAAGTCCCTCAGCAAGAGTGTTTCACCCTCAAACAATGCCAAAACCTGAAGCTGCTCCAATGCCAACCGAAGCCGCGGTTCTCGGAGTTGAACAAGGGAGCACCCCAAGTCTCAACATATTTCTAAGCTCAAACAAATACAAAGTTCACCCTCAAACAATGCCAAAACCTGAAGCTGCTCCAATGCCAATTCCCCGAGAAGACGCGGTTCTCGGAGTTGAACAAGGGAGCACCCCAAGTCTCAACATATTTCTAAGCTCAGACAAATACAAAATTCACCCCTCACTCAGTGTTGCAAACAAATTTTCATAAAATCAAATAATGGTGCACACTAACCAAATCTATGCAGCAGCAGATGGGATTCCTCATTGGCGACAAACGGGATGGGATCTTACGTCGAGAAGATGCATCGAAGCCTCATCGTCCAACGAAGTCAATGAAAGCAAAGAATAGCAGAACAACAACGGCAAAGTACTCTCGCTCTCTGTCCTACTTCTAACTAAACCCAAAACATAATAACTAATCTCAGATGGATCTCGACGGTCAACGTTCACCCTCAAACAATGCCAAAACCTGAAGCTGCTCCAATGCCAATTCCCCGAGAAGACGCGGTTCTCGGAGTTGAACAAGGGAGCACCCCAAGTCTCAACATATTTCTAAGCTCAAACAATACAAAGTTCACCCCCAAACAATGCCAAAACCTGAAGCTGCTCCAATGCCAATTCCCCGAGAAGACGCGGTTCTCGGAGTTGAACAAGGGAGCACCCCAAGTCTCAACATATTTCTAAGCTCAAACAAATACAAAGTTCACCCTCAAACAATGCCAAAACCTGAAGCTGCTCCAATGCCAATTCCCCGAGAAGACGCGGTTCTCGGAGTTGAACAAGGGAGCACCCCAAGTCTCAACATATTTCTAAGCTCAAACAAATACAAAGTTCACCCTCAAACAATGCCAAAACCTGAAGCTGCTCCAATGCCAATTCCCCGAGAAGACGCGGTTCTCGGAGTTGAACAAGGGAGCACCCCAAGTCTCAACATATTTCTAAGCTCAAACAAATACAAAGTTCACCCTCAAACAATGCCAAAACCTGAAGCTGCTCCAATGCCAATTCCCCGAGAAGACGCGGTTCTCGGAGTTGAACAAGGGAGCACCCCAAGTCTCAACATATTTCTAAGCTCAAACAAATACAAAGTTCACCCTCAAACAATGCCAAAACCTGAAGCTGCTCCAATGCCAATTCCCCGAGAAGACGCGGTTCTCGGAGTTGAACAAGGGAGCACCCCAAGTCTCAACATATTTCTAAGCTCAGACACATACAAAATTCACCCCTCACTCAGTGTTGCAAACAAATTTTCATAAAATCAAATAATGGTGCACACTAACCAAATCTATGCAGCAGCAGATGGGATTCCTCATTGGCGACAAACGGGATGGGATCTTACGTCGAGAAGATGCATCGAAGCCTCATCGTCCAACGAAGTCAATGAAAGCAAAGAATAGCAGAACAACAACGGCAAAGTACTCTCGCTCTCTGTCCTACTTCTAACTAAACCCAAAACATAATAACTAAATCTCAGATGGATCTCGACGGTCAACGTTCACCCTCAAACAATGCCAACACCTGAAGCTGCTCCAATGCCAATTCCCCGAGAAGACGCGGTTCTCGGAGTTGAACAAGGGAGCACCCCAAGTCTCAACATATTTCTAAGCTCAAACAAATACAAAGTTCACCCTCAAACAATGCCAAAACCTGAAGCTGCTCCAATGCCAATTCCCCGAGAAGACGCGGTTCTCGGAGTTGAACAAGGGAGCACCCCAAGTCTCAACATATTTCTAAGCTCAAACAAATACAAAGTTCACCCTCAAACAATGCCAAAACCTGAAGCTGCTCCAATGCCAATTCCCCGAGAAGACGCGGTTCTCGGAGTTGAACAAGGGAGCACCCCAAGTCTCAACATATTTCTAAGCTCAGACAAATACAAAATTCACCCCTCACTCAGTGTTGCAAACAAATTTTCATAAAATCAAATAATGGTGCACACTAACCAAATCTATGCAGCAGCAGATGGGATTCCTCATTGGCGACAAACGGGATGGGATCTTACGTCGAGAAGATGCATCGAAGCCTCATCGTCCAACGAAGTCAATGAAAGCAAAGAATAGCAGAACAACAACGGCAAAGTACTCTCGCTCTCTGTCCTACTTCTAACTAAACCCAAAACATAATAACTAAATCTCAGATGGATCTCGACGGTCAACGTTCACCCTCAAACAATGCCAACACCTGAAGCTGCTCCAATGCCAATTCCCCGAGAAGACGCGGTTCTCGGAGTTGAACAAGGGAGCACCCCAAGTCTCAACATATTTCTAAGCTCAAACAAATACAAAGTTCACCCTCAAACAATGCCAAAACCTGAAGCTGCTCCAATGCCAATTCCCCGAGAAGACGCGGTTCTCGGAGTTGAACAAGGGAGCACCCCAAGTCTCAACATATTTCTAAGCTCAAACAATACAAAGTTCACCCCTTCACTCAGTGTTGCAAACAAATTTTCATAAAATCAAATAATGGTGCACACTAACCAAATCTATGCAGCAGCAGATGGGATTCCTCATTGGCGACAAACGGGATGGGATCTTACGTCGAGAAGATGCATCGAAGCCTCATCGTCCAACGAAGTCAATGAAAGCAAAGAATAGCAGAACAACAACGGCAAAGTACTCTCGCTCTCTGTCCTACTTCTAACTAAACCCAAAACATAATAACTAAATCTCAGATGGATCTCGACGGTCAACGTTCACCCTCAAACAATGCCAAACACCTGAAGCTGCTCCAATGCCAATTCCCCGAGAAGACGCGGTTCTCGGAGTTGAACAAGGGAGCACCCCAAGTCTCAACATATTTCTAAGCTCAAACAAATACAAAGTTCACCCTCAAACAATGCCAAAACCTGAAGCTGCTCCAATGCCAATTCCCCGAGAAGACGCGGTTCTCGGAGTTGAACAAGGGAGCACCCCAAGTCTCAACATATTTCTAAGCTCAGACAAATACAAAGTTCACCCCTCACTCAGTGTTGCAAACAAATTTTCATAAAATCAAATAATGGTGCACACTAACCAAATCTATGCAGCAGCAGATGGGATTCCTCATTGGCGACAAACGGGATGGGATCTTACGTCGAGAAGATGCATCGAAGCCTCATCGTCCAACGAAGTCAATGAAAGCAAAGAATAGCAGAACAACAACGGCAAAGTACTCTCGCTCTCTGTCCTACTTCTAACTAAACCCAAAACATAATAACTAAATCTCAGATGGATCTCGACGGTCAACGTTCACCCTCAAACAATGCCAACACCTGAAGCTGCTCCAATGCCAATTCCCCGAGAAGACGCGGTTCTCGGAGTTGAACAAGGGAGCACCCCAAGTCTCAACATATTTCTAAGCTCAAACAAATACAAAGTTCACCCTCAAACAATGCCAAAACCTGAAGCTGCTCCAATGCCAATTCCCCGAGAAGACGCGGTTCTCGGAGTTGAACAAGGGAGCACCCCAAGTCTCAACATATTTCTAAGCTCAGACAAATACAAAATTCACCCCTCACTCAGTGTTGCAAACAAATTTTCATAAAATCAAATAATGGTGCACACTAACCAAATCTATGCAGCAGCAGATGGGATTCCTCATTGGCGACAAACGGGATGGGATCTTACGTCGAGAAGATGCATCGAAGCCTCATCGTCCAACGAAGTCAATGAAAGCAAAGAATAGCAGAACAACAACGGCAAAGTACTCTCGCTCTCTGTCCTACTTCTAACTAAACCCAAAACATAATAACTAAATCTCAGATGGATCTCGACGGTCAACGTTCACCCTCAAACAATGCCAACACCTGAAGCTGCTCCAATGCCAATTCCCCGAGAAGACGCGGTTCTCGGAGTTGAACAAGGGAGCACCCCAAGTCTCAACATATTTCTAAGCTCAAACAAATACAAAGTTCACCCTCAAACAATGCCAAAACCTGAAGCTGCTCCTCCAATGCCAATTCCCCGAGAAGACGCGGTTCTCGGAGTTGAACAAGGGAGCACCCCAAGTCTCAACATATTTCTAAGCTCAAACAAATACAAAGTTCACCCTCAAACAATGCCAAAACCTGAAGCTGCTCCAATGCCAATTCCCCGAGAAGACGCGGTTCTCGGAGTTGAACAAGGGAGCACCCCAAGTCTCAACATATTTCTAAGCTCAAACAAATACAAAGTTCACCCTCAAACAATGCCAAAACCTGAAGCTGCTCCAATGCCAATTCCCCGAGAAGACGCGGTTCTCGGAGTTGAACAAGGGAGCACCCCAAGTCTCAACATATTTCTAAGCTCAAACAAATACAAAGTTCACCCTCAAACAATGCCAAAACCTGAAGCTGCTCCAATGCCAATTCCCCGAGAAGACGCGGTTCTCGGAGTTGAACAAGGGAGCACCCCAAGTCTCAACATATTCTAAGCTCAGACAAATACAAAATTCACCCCTCACTCAGTGTTGCAAACAAATTTTCATAAAATCAAATAATGGTGCACACTAACCAAATCTATGCAGCAGCAGATGGGATTCCTCATTGGCGACAAACGGGATGGGATCTTACGTCGAGAAGATGCATCGAAGCCTCATCGCATCGTCCAACGAAGTCAATGAAAGCAAAGAATAGCAGAACAACAACGGCAAAGTACTCTCGCTCTCTGTCCTACTTCTAACTAAACCCAAAACATAATAACTAAATCTCAGATGGATCTCGACGGTCAACGTTCACCCTCAAACAATGCCAAAACCTGAAGCTGCTCCAATGCCAATTCCCCGAGAAGACGCGGTTCTCGGAGTTGAACAAGGGAGCACCCCAAGTCTCAACATATTTCTAAGCTCAAACAAATACAAAGTTCACCCTCAAACAATGCCAAAACCTGAAGCTGCTCCAATGCCAATTCCCCGAGAAGACGCGGTTCTCGGAGTTGAACAAGGGAGCACCCCAAGTCTCAACATATTTCTAAGCTCAGACAAATACAAAGTTCACCCCTCACCCCTCACTCAGTGTTGCAAACAAATTTTCATAAAATCAAATAATGGTGCACACTAACCAAATCTATGCAGCAGCAGATGGGATTCCTCATTGGCGACAAACGGGATGGGATCTTACGTCGAGAAGATGCATCGAAGCCTCATCGTCCAACGAAGTCAATGAAAGCAAAGAATAGCAGAACAACAACGGCAAAGTACTCTCGCTCTCTGTCCTACTTCTAACTAAACCCAAAACATAATAACTAAATCTCAGATGGATCTCGACGGTCAACGTTCACCCTCAAACAATGCCAAACCTGAAGCTGCTCCAATGCCAATTCCCCGAGAAGACGCGGTTCTCGGAGTTGAACAAGGGAGCACCCCAAGTCTCAACATATTTCTAAGCTCAAACAAATACAAAGTTCACCCTCAAACAATGCCAAAACCTGAAGCTGCTCCAATGCCAATTCCCCGAGAAGACGCGGTTCTCGGAGTTGAACAAGGGAGCACCCCAAGTCTCAACATATTTCTAAGCTCAGACAAATACAAAATTCACCCCTCACTCAGTGTTGCAAACAAATTTTCATAAAATCAAATAATGGTGCACACTAACCAAATCTATGCAGCAGCAGATGGGATTCCTCATTGGCGACAAACGGGATGGGATCTTACGTCGAGAAGATGCATCGAAGCCTCATCGTCCAACGAAGTCAATGAAAGCAAAGAATAGCAGAACAACAACGGCAAAGTACTCTCGCTCTCTGTCCTACTTCTAACTAAACCCAAAACATAATAACTAAATCTCAGATGGATCTCGACGGTCAACGTTCACCCTCAAACAATGCCAAACCTGAAGCTGCTCCAATGCCAATTCCCCGAGAAGACGCGGTTCTCGGAGTTGAACAAGGGAGCACCCCAAGTCTCAACATATTTCTAAGCTCAAACAAAAAAAACACAAGTTCACCCTCAAACAATGCCAAAACCTGAAGCTGCTCCAATGCCAATTCCCCGAGAAGACGCGGTTCTCGGAGTTGAACAAGGGAGCACCCCAAGTCTCAACATATTTCTAAGCTCAGACAAATACAAAATTCACCCCTCACTCAGTGTTGCAAACAAATTTTCATAAAATCAAATAATGGTGCACACTAACCAAATCTATGCAGCAGCAGATGGGATTCCTCATTGGCGACAAACGGGATGGGATCTTACGTCGAGAAGATGCATCGAAGCCTCATCGTCCAACGAAGTCAATGAAAGCAAAGAATAGCAGAACAACAACGGCAAAGTACTCTCGCTCTCTGTCCTACTTCTAACTAAACCCAAAACATAATAACTAAATCTCAGATGGATCTCGACGGTCAACGTTCACCCTCAAACAATGCCAAACCTGAAGCTGCTCCAATGCCAATTCCCCGAGAAGACGCGGTTCTCGGAGTTGAACAAGGGAGCACCCCAAGTCTCAACATATTTCTAAGCTCAAACAAATACAAAGTTCACCCTCAAACAATGCCAAAACCTGAAGCTGCTCCAATGCCAATTCCCCGAGAAGACGCGGTTCTCGGAGTTGAACAAGGGAGCACCCCAAGTCTCAACATATTTCTAAGCTCAGACAAATACAAAATTCACCCCTCACTCAGTGTTGCAAACAAATTTTCATAAAATCAAATAATGGTGCACACTAACCAAATCTATGCAGCAGCAGATGGGATTCCTCATTGGCGACAAACGGGATGGGATCTTACGTCGAGAAGATGCATCGAAGCCTCATCGTCCAACGAAGTCAATGAAAGCAAAGAATAGCAGAACAACAACGGCAAAGTACTCTCGCTCTCTGTCCTACTTCTAACTAAACCCAAAACATAATAACTAAATCTCAGATGGATCTCGACGGTCAACGTTCACCCTCAAACAATGCCAAACCTGAAGCTGCTCCAATGCCAATTCCCCGAGAAGACGCGGTTCTCGGAGTTGAACAAGGGAGCACCCCAAGTCTCAACATATTTCTAAGCTCAAACAAATACAAAGTTCACCCTCAAACAATGCCAAAACCTGAAGCTGCTCCAATGCCAATTCCCCGAGAAGACGCGGTTCTCGGAGTTGAACAAGAAGGAGCACCCCAAGTCTCAACATATTTCTAAGCTCAGACAAATACAAAATTCACCCCTCACTCAGTTGTTGCAAACAAATTTTCATAAAATCAAATAATGGTGCACACTAACCAAATCTATGCAGCAGCAGATGGGATTCCTCATTGGCGACAAACGGGATGGGATCTTACGTCGAGAAGATGCATCGAAGCCTCATCGTCCAACGAAGTCAATGAAAGCAAAGAATAGCAGAACAACAACGGCAAAGTACTCTCGCTCTCTGTCCTACTTCTAACTAAACCCAAAACATAATAACTAAATCTCAGATGGATCTCGACGGTCAACGTTCACCCTCAAACAATGCCAAACCTGAAGCTGCTCCAATGCCAATTCCCCGAGAAGACGCGGTTCTCGGAGTTGAACAAGGGAGCACCCCAAGTCTCAACATATTTCTAAGCTCAAACAAATACAAAGTTCACCCTCAAACAATGCCAAAACCTGAAGCTGCTCCAATGCCAATTCCCCGAGAAGACGCGGTTCTCGGAGTTGAACAAGGGAGCACCCCAAGTCTCAACATATTTCTAAGCTCAGACAAATACAAATTCACCCCTCACTCAGTGTTGCAAACAAATTTTCATAAAATCAAATAATGGTGCACACTAACCAAATCTATGCAGCAGCAGATGGGATTCCTCATTGGCGACAAACGGGATGGGATCTTACGTCGAGAAGATGCATCGAAGCCTCATCGTCCAACGAAGTCAATGAAAGCAAAGAATAGCAGAACAACAACGGCAAAGTACTCTCGCTCTCTGTCCTACTTCTAACTAAACCCAAAACATAATAACTAAATCTCAGATGGATCTCGACGGTCAACGTTCACCCTCAAACAATGCCAAAACCTGAAGCTGCTCCAATGCCAATTCCCCGAGAAGACGCGGTTCTCGGAGTTGAACAAGGGAGCACCCCAAGTCTCAACATATTTCTAAGCTCAAACAAATACAAAGTTCACACCCTCAAACAATGCCAAAACCTGAAGCTGCTCCAATGCCAATTCCCCGAGAAGACGCGGTTCTCGGAGTTGAACAAGGGAGCACCCCAAGTCTCAACATATTTCTAAGCTCAGACAAATACAAAATTCACCCCTCACTCAGTGTTGCAAACAAATTTTCATAAAATCAAATAATGGTGCACACTAACCAAATCTATGCAGCAGCAGATGGGATTCCTCATTGGCGACAAACGGGATGGGATCTTACGTCGAGAAGATGCATCGAAGCCTCATCGTCCAACGAAGTCAATGAAAGCAAAGAATAGCAGAACAACAACGGCAAAGTACTCTCGCTCTCTGTCCTACTTCTAACTAAACCCAAAACATAATAACTAAATCTCAGATGGATCTCGACGGTCAACGTTCACCCTCAAACAATGCCAACACCTGAAGCTGCTCCAATGCCAATTCCCCGAGAAGACGCGGTTCTCGGAGTTGAACAAGGGAGCACCCCAAGTCTCAACATATTTCTAAGCTCAAACAAATACAAAGTTCACCCTCAAACAATGCCAAAACCTGAAGCTGCTCCAATGCCAATTCCCCGAGAAGACGCGGTTCTCGGAGTTGAACAAGGGAGCACCCCAAGTCTCAACATATTTCTAAGCTCAAACAAATACAAAGTTCACCCTCAAACAATGCCACAACCTGAAGCTGCTCCAATGCCAATTCCCCGAGAAGACGCGGTTCTCGGAGTTGAACAAGGGAGCACCCCAAGTCTCAACATATTTCTAAGCTCAAACAAATACAAGTTCACCCTCAAACAATGCCAAAACCTGAAGCTGCTCCAATGCCAATTCCCCGAGAAGACGCGGTTCTCGGAGTTGAACAAGGGAGCACCCAAGTCTCAACATATTGCTAAGCTCAGACAAATACAAAATTCACCCCTCACTCAGTGTTGCAAACAAATTTTCATAAAATCAAATAATGGTGCACACTAACCAAATCTATGCAGCAGCAGATGGGATTCCTCATTGGCGACAAACGGGATGGGATCTTACGTCGAGAAGATGCATCGAAGCCTCATCGTCCAACGAAGTCAATGAAAGCAAAGAATAGCAGAACAACAACGGCAAAGTACTCTCGCTCTCTGTCCTACTTCTAACTAAACCCAAAACATAATAACTAAATCTCAGATGGATCTCGACGGTCAACGTTCACCCTCAAACAATGCCAACACCTGAAGCTGCTCCAATGCCAATTCCCCGAGAAGACGCGGTTCTCGGAGTTGAACAAGGGAGCACCCCAAGTCTCAACATATTTCTAAGCTCAAACAAATACAAAGTTCACCCTCAAACAATGCCAAAACCTGAAGCTGCTCCAATGCCAATTCCCCGAGAAGACGCGGTTCTCGGAGTTGAACAAGGGAGCACCCAAGTCTCAACATATTTCTAAGCTCAGACAAATACAAAATTCACCCCTCACTCAGTGTTGCAAACAAATTTTCATAAAATCAAATAATGGTGCACACTAACCAAATCTATGCAGCAGCAGATGGGATTCCTCATTGGCGACAAACGGGATGGGATCTTACGTCGAGAAGATGCATCGAAGCCTCATCGTCCAACGAAGTCAATGAAAGCAAAGAATAGCAGAACAACAACGGCAAAGTACTCTCGCTCTCTGTCCTACTTCTAACTAAACCCAAAACATAATAACTAAATCTCAGATGGATCTCGACGGTCAACGTTCACCCTCAAACAATGCCAACACCTGAAGCTGCTCCAATGCCAATTCCCCGAGAAGACGCGGTTCTCGGTTGAACAAGGGAGCACCCCAAGTCTCAACATATTTCTAAGCTCAAAGTCTCAAAATACAAAGTTCACCCTCAAACAATGCCAAAACCTGAAGCTGCTCCAATGCCAAAATTCCCCGAGAAGACGCGGTTCTCGGAGTTGAACAAGGGAGCACCCCCAAGTCTCAACATATTTCTAAGCTCAGACAATACAAAATTCACCCCTCACTCAGTTTGCAAACAAATTTTCATAAAATCAAATAATGGTGCACACTAACCAAAACTATGCAGCAGCAGATGGGATTCCTCATTGGCGACAAACGGGATGGGATCTTACGTCGAGAAGATGCATCGAAGCCTCATCGTCCAACGAAGTCAATGAAAGCAAAGAATAGCAGAACAACAACGGCAAAGTACTCTCGCTCTCTGTCCTACTTCTAACTAAACCCAAACATAATAACTAAATCTCAGATGGATCTCGACGGTCACGTTCACCCTCAAACAATGCCCCAAACCTGAAGCTGCTCCAATGCCAATTCCCCGAGAAGACGCGGTTCTCGGAGTTGAACAAGGGAGCACCCCAAGTCTCAACATATTTCTAAGCTCAAACAAATACAAAGTTCACCCTCAAACAATGCCAAAACCTGAAGCTGCTCCAATGCCAATTCCCCGAGAAGACGCGGTTCTCGGAGTTGAACAAGGGAGCACCCCAAGTCTCAACATATTTCTAAGCTCAACAATACAAAGTTCACCCTTCACTCAGTGTTGCAAACAAATTTTCATAAAATCAAATAATGGTGCACACTAACCAAATCTATGCAGCAGCAGATGGGATTCCTCATTGGCGACAAACGGGATGGGATCTTACGTCGAGAAGATGCATCGAAGCCTCATCGTCCAACGAAGTCAATGAAAGCAAAGAATAGCAGAACAACAACGGCAAAGTACTCTCGCTCTCTGTCCTACTTCTAACTAAACCCAAAACATAATAACTAAATCTCAGATGGATCTCGACGGTCACGTTTCACCCTCAAACAATGCCAACACCTGAAGCTGCTCCAATGCCAATTCCCCGAGAAGACGCGGTTCTCGGAGTTGAACAAGGGAGCACCCCAAGTCTCAACATATTTCTAAGCTCAAACAAATACAAAGTTCACCCTCAAACAATGCCAAAACCTGAAGCTGCTCCAATGCCAATTCCCCGAGAAGACGCGGTTCTCGGAGTTGAACAAGGGAGCACCCAAGTCTCAACATATTCTAAGCTCAGACAAATACAAAATTCACCCCTCACTCAGTGTTGCAAACAAATTTTCATAAAAACAAATAATGGTGCACACTAACCAAATCTATGCAGCAGCAGATGGGATTCCTCATTGGCGACAAACGGGATGGGATCTTACGCCGAGAAGATGCATCGAAGCCTCATCGTCCAACGAAGTCAATGAAAGCAAAGAATAGCAGAACAACAACGGCAAAGTACTCTTGCTCTCTGTCCTACTTCTAATAACCCAAAACATAATAATAAATCTCAGATGGATCTCGAAACGTTCGCCCTCAATCCAAAAAAGCTGCTCCAATGCCAATTGAAGACGCGGTTCTCGGAGTTGAACAGGGAGCACCCAAGTCACATAAGCTCGTTCACCCTCAAACAATGCCAAAACTGAAGCTGCTCCAATGCCAATTCCCGAGAAGACGCGGTTCTCGGAGTTGAACAAGGGAGCACCCAAGTCTCAACATATTTCTAAGCTCAAACAAATAAAATTCACCCCTCACTCAGTGTTGCAAACAAATTTTCATAAAATCAAATAATGGTGCACACTAACCAAATCTATGCAGCAGCAGATGGGATTCCCATTGGCGACAAACGGGATGGGATCTTACGAAGATGCATCGAAGCCTCTCGTCCAACGAAGTCAATGAAAGCAAGAATAGCAGAACAAAAACGGCAAAGTACTCTCGCTCTCTGTCCTACTTCTAACTAAACCCAAAACATAATAACTAAATCTCAGATGGATCTCGACGGTCCGTTCACCCAAACAATTCAAACCTGAAGCTGCTCAAATTCCCCGAGAAGACGCGTTCTCGGAGTTGAACAAGGAGCACCCAAAACCTACCTCAAACAATGCCAAACCTGAAGCTGCTCCAAGCCAATTCCCCGAGAAAGCGCGGTTCTCGGAGTTGAACAAGGGAGCACCCCAAGTCTCAACATATTTCTAAGTCAAAAAACAAAGTTCACCCTAAACAATGCCAAAACCTGAAGCTGCTCCAAGGAAAATTCCCCGAGAAGACGCGGTTCTCGGAGTTGAACAAGGGAGCACCCCAAGTCTCAACATATTTCTAAGCTCAGACAAATACAAAGTTCACCCAAACAATGCCAAAACTGAAGCTGCTCCAATGCCATTCCCCGAGAAGACGCGGTT
>JAANDG010000818.1:0-54302 GCA_036852015.1 Pelodera strongyloides | reverse complement strand
AATTGATTGAAGATGCAATTGTAGGCATAGAATGCACATACATATGAAGAGAGTTACAAGTTTTCCAGTCTATTAGTTACCTCAAGAGAAGGAAAAATAGTTTTTTTTTTCGGAAGCGCAACAAAAGCTCCAGTTGCGTTTCGGAAACACCAAAAAAATAAGGGAAGCGGCATCACCTTGGCAGCCTCCAACCTTCATTTATAGCGGCAATCCTACCAATTAATATATAAAACTACTTCCAGGATTTGGCTGTTTACGGTGCTTGCGACAGTGGCAACTTCTCTATTGGTAACCTGTATTGGGTTCATTAGTCCAGTGGAAAGCACACACGAATTCACGATTACTGTGAGTCTGTGATGATGAGATGAAATGCTACATCCTAGGTGCTAAATGAACTAAACTTTCATTGCTTTCACATTCCGTGACAATATCAGTATTTATTTCAGAACAGTATCTGGTATCTAGCATGCATTCTCTTGCGTGCTGGTTCTGGCTACAATTGTCAATCGGTCTCTGCGCGTCTGGCAAGCACAGTAAGTCACTTTTTCTCTCGTTACATATAAATTGGTATTTATTGAACCAATGCTTTTTGTACCAACGCAATCACTTATCGAAACACTTTTATGACGGTTGCGCAAATACTTACCCCAACTTCGCATATTATGCAAATTAGCTTTCTCAGTCATGATCATGATCACATAGTGTTCTTTTCGCCCGGAAAAAGTGGTTGGGTCCTTAAAAAGCGAGGACAATACTTGCATTGCGTAAATATAATTGAGGTTTCGCTTTTTATTTTTCAGGTGTGGTGGTCGTTCACACTGGTACTGATAGCACAGTATACCGCCAACTTTGCTGCAGTTTTGACGGTTGATAGGATAACAATGCCATTTAATGTGAGCAGTTTGGTAGGACGAAAATCTGGTAGCTGAAAGACGTATTCATTTAATCATACCCTGTGTAGAAGTATTCGTTTAATCATAGTCAGTTGATATAACCGGGTGCACTTTATCTTTTTATTTAAATTTTATCAGCACGACAAAAATTTCAGTCTTTCGAGGAATTGGGTAATCAGACCGAATATTCGTTCGGATCAATCCTCGGTGGCTCAACAATGCAATTCTTCAAGTATTCACGTATAGAAACCTTTCAACGCATCTGGCTCCGAATGCAGAACATGACCCCCAGTGCATTTGTTGATTCAAATGACAGCGGTGTGCGCAGAGTGCTTACAGAGAAGTCAGTTATAAAGTGAAGGTGCAGAAGATGTAAATAAGAAACGAACCTAATAAAGTAACTTTGTCCTTCCGCGCTCTTCCTCTCCTTGAAGTGTTCAGATACGTGTTCCTCATGGAATCGGCATCGCTGGAATACCAAGTTGCACAAAATTGCAATCTAACTCGTGTCGGTAATGTGGTGCTCGGAAGTAACGGGTACAGCATTGCAGTGCCAAAAGGTGGATGAATTTGCCAGTAAATAGCATTTCTCTCTCATCAATCAATCATTCAAAGAATCAGATGTGTACCAAAAAAGGAAGAAAAACTTTAGGCTCGAGATGGCGTGAGAAATTGACCAGGCAGATTCTGGACTTTAACGAGAAGGGTATTATGATGATGTTGAAGAACAATTGGTGGAAGCCTACCGATGGTTCGGAGTAAGTGGGTTGCTTGATTTGCATTGGCTAGTATTTTCTAGATGTTCACAAAAAAAGTCTGCGTGAGCTGTCGGTGGCTGTCTAATATTTCGAATATTTCGACGTTTACAGAAGTTGCACAACAGATG
This sequence comes from Pelodera strongyloides, assembly GCA_036852015.1. Taxonomy (NCBI): domain Eukaryota; kingdom Metazoa; phylum Nematoda; class Chromadorea; order Rhabditida; family Rhabditidae; genus Pelodera; species Pelodera strongyloides. Next base: position 52,523 of record JAANDG010000818.1, on the reverse strand, counting down.
CCGTACAAAGTCGACAATCCCTAGGAATGGATCAGGTCGCTGGTGGGTTGACATTGCATATATACTGTCTGGTTCTTACTGTCTGGTTACATCCTCTTATGAAAATAGTTTCAGTGGATTGTCTTCACTTCATGTTTAGGTCTTTTCGTTCTTCTGGCAGTCGGTCTCTTCGTTGGGATCGCCATTTCACTAGCTGAGAAGTGTTTATTTGCTTTCTACCGAATGTCAATCACTCGGACTGCACGAATACAATAGAATATCGATTCAAGGGCGAAAGAAATAAATGATTGTTTAATTATGTTGCCTCGTCAAGAACTAAGTGTTCACTCCAGTTTGTATTATGTTAACCTGACATTTTTTCTAGGATGTATATTCTTAGACGAAAAATGTTCGAAAAGTGTGAAAAAATAGTAATTGTTAGCATTCCCCTGATTTTACCCAGAAAAAACGTTGTATGACCATTTATTGTCAACTTCTTCTGATCGCTTGCGCAATCTTCAGAAACAGACACATCAAAGAATAAGCTACATAAAGGAAGACAACTAATTTTTTCAAAGAAAAAAATATCAACGGATATGCTTTCTCATTTACTCTGAATGTGTCCGCTCAGCCCAGAGACGAATGGCGCAAGAAAGACAAACTTGTCTTAGTAAACCTCAGCCGCAATCACAATTATATACGCGATGTTAGGGGACTTATTTTAGCTGCCGGGTACATAGACGTGTATATGTAGATTGACATACTACTTTTTTTGTGTTCAACCATATGTATATGTCATATTTCCTCATATGAGCGTGCTTAAATAGGCAGAGCCCGGGGTTGTCTAAATAGTTGAGGTGTTTTGATGGCAATATGTGTGGATGCTCGGGGATGAATAATTACCCGTGGTGTCGCGTGCCAAGTTCCATCCAGATCGCCTTCTTTAATGCACAAATTCCGCAATACTTCTCGGCTTTTCGAGATATACTGACGCTCTATTCTCACTAGCAACACTTCTGCACATATTTGAAGGAGATTCCGACCGCATATTATTGACCGCAAATCGTTTTGCTGTTTACGGCATGGTGTGTTTCATCCACTCATTAATCTTTTTATTTAGTTAAAGGGAAACACGAGAACAATGCAGGCATTTTTGTTTCTTAAATTAATCCACTTTATGAGTTGTCAGAAACACAGATCTCTTTTTTGCAGCATTTATTTCAGTTTGGCTGGATCCATGAGAGCTTTCGACAATTGGTCAACAGAAAGTATGGTCGGGACGTTTGGCTCAAGATTTTGTAGGTTGCCGTCTATATCGCAAACGTTCGTTAGACGTATATCGCCGAAAAGATTTTTTTTAGAATATTTTCGTTGTTAGCTAACCAGAATTTCTGATTCAGGGAAATGGCTCGTTTCGAGGAAGGGACTGAGAACACTATCGACCATTACTACGACGACGAAGAGACGATGCGCCTTGTAAATGCAATGGGCAGTATTATAGGTGTGCTCTATTTTAGTTGTGTGAGACGAACTTAACATTGTATATATACGTGGATTTAAACTGCATCATGTTGGGATAGTTTTTTTGTTTGAACTAAGTCCTTTTACCATCTCTTTCAGGGGTTCCCGTTGAAGAAGTGTGGGAAGCTTACGGAGGTTTTCTCATCCAGTTTACCATGGAAACAGGGTGGGACGAGCTTCTCCGGGCAATGGCTGGAGATTTGGAAGTACGGATATTTTATCTGACAAGGCGCACCATAAAGAATTCCATGTAATAGTTAGTTGCAAAATGCGTTCTCTTATCCGAAAAAAAATGTTTTAGGGATTTCTGGACTCCTTAGATTCTCTACATTATTTTATTGACCATGTGGTCTACCAAACGAAACTACGGGGGCCTTCGTTCCGCTGCGAGCCACAGAGTGACGGCACCCTTCTGCTTCACTATTACTCGAAGAGAAGCGGGCTTTATCCCATTGTCAAAGGTAAGGGCGTTGGGTACTGGCAGAAACATGGCAGAAATGAACAAACAGACATTTCCATTTAAAGTATCGAGCTCCCGGGAAAAAGTTTTCCACAATTTGCGCATAACAAAAAAAAAGTGCGGCGTCTCCTCACAAATAGTTCTAATTACAGGTGTTGTGCGCGAAGTCGCCCGCAGGATTTACACAACAGAAGTTATAATGAAAGTGCAGGAAAGAAAACAAGAGCATTACGGTGAATGATTACCTGTTTGAAAATGGGGAACTCTACAGCAAGGTGTTTTGATGGCAAAATGTGTGGATCACATCTTGCACATCTTGTCATCAAAGCAACACAAGAGTGAATATTTACCTAAGTATCTTTCTTCAGACGCTTATGTAACGGAACACGTCGTTTTCGTGATCAGTCAAGTAGAAACAATATCTAATGCCCCAAGGAGGAGTATTACAAGCAAGACCAGCGAAAACAGCATTACGCTCAATGAAGTACGCAATTTATTATTTCAATATGCTTAAAAGAGTTGCAGTTTTTGAAATTGACTACAGAAATACAATTAAGCTAGCTAGCTATATTGCTTCTAGGGAAAATACGAGATGGATCCGGAAGACTTTTGTCAAGCATTTCCATACCACATATGTTTTGACAGGGACATGTTTCTGGAACACTTCGGTTGGTTTTCGTGTGACGCAGTAGTATATCTATATAGATATATATATAATATCATATATATATATATATTATATATAATAATGTATATATATATGTATATAAATATAATATATCGACATGGATCCGGAATATATATATAAGGGGAATAAATGGCCCCAATTTGAACTCACATAAGCGCGGAAAAGTAGAATCTCACTGTGCCAATCTCCGTTTTAATATAGGCAATTACATTCGACGATCTTTTCCACAGTGTCTGGTCCGTGAGACGCGGGTGACGGATATTTTGGAGTTGGTTCATCCGGAGGTGTGTTTTACAAAACTGTTGTCTTAAATGAGCCCTTTTACTACAATAATGTCACATTGCAGTTTTCCCTACTGCGATTAAAGGCTCATACTCATACAAAATAATGCTTTTTGGTGCGAAAAACTGAGCGAGTTATATTTGCAGAGCTCGCGCAATTTTTTGTCGATTTTGACCCTTTATTGGTTACTTGATTATCATATCGGATTGTTATTTAATAATATAAATATTGTTGAACTAGAATTACTACATAATTAACTGTAATGTGAAACATTGTCTTACAAAAAGCGGGTGTTATGTTTTAGGTTCCGCTCTCGTTTGAATCGATAATGGCGTTCAAAAATAGTTTGTTTATTTTCAAACTGAAGCAGGCTGGTGATATCGTGCATAATAAAGATGGACTGAAGCCGATTACCTTAAAGGGTGTGTGAGAATTGTGAACAATTCCTCTTCTTCCTCTTTAAAATAAAAGAAATCATTTTTGTCGGGCAGGCGTCGGCTTATCAAACACGATCAAACACATGATATCTCTGTTCTGTCACATCATTGATGATTGTGTATGATGTTACATTGTCAGGTTCAATGATGGTCGTGAATGACGGGCAACATATCCTTTATCTCTGTTCTGTGAATGTAACGAGTGTTCGCGAACTAATCGACCGCAACTTGCACATCAGTGATATGCAAAGACACGACGGCACTCGGGACCTCATTATGCTCAACCAAAGCCGAATGAGCCAAGTAGAACTCAAGTAAGTTTACACTCTTAAGAGGATCACGCATCTCAGTGTTTTCATCAGCTAGCTGCAGCGGACATCGGATAAAAAGTTTTTTTTAGTCGCAAATTGGAAGAAACAACAAAGAATTTGAAGAGGATGGCCAACGAATTGGAAATTGAAAAGCAGAAGACTGATGAGCTATTGTGTGAATTAATGCCGTCAACCGTGGCTGATAGTCTTCGCCAAGGAAAAGTTGTCGAAGCGTGTATGTTTTCTTGCCAAGCTGCATCTATTAGCTGAAAAGCGGAAAAGTATAACAACTTTTCCAAGCATTATCATATCCATAAATTACAAGAGAAACCCAAGATTTTCCAAGAATTACAAGAGAAGTATAATATCAATGGTTTTTTAACCATTGGTGTGTCTTAACAATTAACCACATGTATTTTATAGAATATTGTATGGCGTCATAATCACAACTAAAAAAATTCTATACGCCCCCGCATGTTTTAGCCGACTTCCCAGACTGCACATTGCTGTTTACGGATATTGTCACGTTTACCAATATTTGTGCGCTCTGCACTCCATATGACGTTGTCACTCTGTTGAATGATCTATATCTCAGATTTGATCGTCTTGTTGGGCTGGTAAGCATTCCACTGATAATTGTAATCATAACATTTTTTTGTTTTTAATGATAACATTAGTCGTTTAGAGAAGAATAAAATGCACTACACATTCACAGTGCCTTTAGGTTAAATATAAAATATTAATCGAAATCCTCCAGGGGCGGACAGAGTTGTAGTACATGACGGGTTAGAGTAATTTGCAATCGCTTGGCGCGCATTATTTCACTCATCAACATGCGAACGATGTACATGTTTTCAAAAATAAGATTCAGCAACGTCTTTTTCCAGCATGAAGTTTATAAAGTGGAGACTATTGGGGACGCTTATGTTGTGGTTGGAGGTGTGCCGGAACCCTGCGAAAACCACGCCGAACGTGTGCTCAATGTGTCGATCGGTATCGTTTTTTTTTCAATATTGGTCACGAGAAGTTCTACTGTCCTCTATGTCTTTTTATATAAATTATCAAAATATACCATTTTACTGTCTCATTATACTACATTGTCGTAGGAATGTTGATGGAATCCAAGTTGGTTTTGTCGCCAATTACGCAGAAGCCTATTAAAATGCGTATTGGAGTCCATTGCGGGCCAGTCGTTGCCGGAGTTGTTGGAGTGAAAATGCCAAGGTACTGATTTTTTGAGCGCATACCCAGGGAAAATACAATATACCGAAGGTTGTGGAATGGATAGAATGATAATTATTTTTCGTATATTTCTAGGTATTGTTTGTTCGGAGACAGTGTCACCGTTGCCAATAAAATGGAGAGCTGTGGTGTGCCAACAAAGGTAGTTTTCCGCGCAAAGACGCACTTCATAAAGAGTTCAGTTCGAGACATGATAGCTGAAAAATCGGACTTGACAATCACTTGCTTCCAGATACATGTAAGTGAACCTGCCAAAAAGAATGGACTCGCTACAAATCCAACATTTGTTTTCTCTGATCGCGGCAATACTGATATTAAGGTCAGAACGTCTCCTTTGAATACACGCTTGTTGTCAGGTTTGACAAAAGAAAGAAGGCAAAAAGAGATCAGCTTTGGAATCTGTTCACAACAGTCTGTAATGTAAACAGATAGTCACTTGATAATTTGCATTCTGAACGACAAGGAATGGCTTATAGAAGTACTCGTTCTCCACTTAACAACAGTTGAATCGGAGATAAAGTTTTCTAATTATTTCAGGGAAAAGGAGTAATGTTCACGTATTTCTTGGAAAGAAACGATCGAAAGAGTGTGTGGGAAGTGTGCGCACGACCAAGATGTAAATATTTGATTCGTTAATTAACACAAAGAATGAGGTTTTAGTACCTCGATGCAATGACACACGATAGTTGTCCATGATCTTGACTTCGTAGCGCTTATAAACATTCTCAATTACAGCGGGTGAACAGACAATAGATGGCTATATGGAGTTGCACGACTGCGCCATCTATGAAGATGGAAGCCAACACGACGGGGAACAAATGACAAATGGAGTAAATCAGAAATCAAATGTGAGCAATTCAACTGCTCTTCAATCGTCTTATTTGGGATCATATCTCGGAACCATCTTCCAATGCATACATTAACATACAGATTGTAGTATGACGCTGCTACGTAAATCAAATTTATTTTCAGGAAAACGGTCTTCCACATTCCAAAGTTTTGAACCACCACCTTCGTTCAACAACATGCACTTTGCTGTAACATATCCCCATTTAGAGTTTTTTTCTGGACTTGGGGGGAATAGTTTTTGATTGAGGAATTTTAATACTATTCTTATTTCACTTATGCGATGGATTACTACAATGTAAATAATTGTTAGAGTAAAAAGCTTTTTACCATACTATTGTTTTTCATACCATACATGTTCCTTCTGGTGAAGTGCATCTAGACGAGACTCAAAAATGCCGACCAGAATAAGAATCGAAGTTCCGAACCTTTATAACTGTCCACTTTTAACTGTTATGACGCTACTAAATTATCGTTTGATTACATTATGTGGGCTGCTTTCTTACACCAGAGGTAATCGAATATTTAGAGGCTGAGAATTTTTCATTATTCCAAATCTTATTTGAGAATTTTTTCTTATGTTTGTTCGCCTGTTTTCGAAATAAAGGCTATCAAATTGAATATATCGATTGAAGTATTACGTTTTGGCCTACAGGGACGGCAAGTTATGTATCGCTATTTCTGCGAATCGGTATCTATAGTGACATAGCATGCAAAAATATATCATTCTTCCTTGATGCACATACAGTATTATGTATGGCTGTGTGTAATTGTTATGACACAAGCAAAATATTTCGGATATTTATTGTCATTCATTTAATTGAAAGACTATAACTAACATATGTTCTCGTACTGTACAGCTTCTAGATAGAAAATCCAAGTTATTAGAAAGAATTTTGTACTGAAAGAGCAAAGTCAAAATACCAGTAGCAAGCATTTTTTACAAATACGTGTACGATGATGCACAACAACGGTCAAGTTTTCTTCTTTCTGCTTTGTCTAAGTCGTATAATGTTCGGACCCGTATTTCTTATTTGGATCCCTACTTCTCTTTCAGATCCCTAAATTTCCAGCAACAAAATTAGTCAGTGTCTAATTGTAAGGGATATCATTATCTTCAAAATTATGGCCCTTTTTGCATAAATGACGCAGAGATGTGTTACTTGCACATATGTTAATCCTCCTCATCTTCATCAGATGGCACGAATATTTCGTTTTCTTCTAAGTACGAGGCCCCTTTTTGTGCAACCATTCCACCGACGTAGAGTGACGAAACCGTCACCACCGACAACTGCAACACGGGAATTATGATCACCATTTCGACGAGAAATCTTGCTGATTTCATGTTATGTATGTTATGGTATGTAAGTATGTAATAAAAAAAATAATCGCATGGTGAAGATAAACCTAGGGCTGGTTGGTTGATATGATTATATTGCCACAGGAGCGTTTCACCAACTGTATGCCACTAACCTTCAGCATTCCCATTCTGCATGATACCGGTCTAGAGCCAACTCCTTTGATCACATGAGACGCAACTGGAACCTAAGTGTGGAAGTCTTATTAGAAGCTTTAACCTTTTATTTCGAGAAAAAGAGCATTGCTTGAATTTGAAATGAAAATGCGGAAAATTTCCTAAATGGTCCGAAGCAATATTACATTACCAAAAAATCATCAAACACAATTTTACCTGATCAATAAATGGCCTAGTCATTTCAGAAACTAATCGCACAAGTGATGAAACCTTCTGCAGATTCATTCCTGAAAGCACAAGCTGCCGCTTTTCGCCTTATAATTGAATCGGAGTACTTTGTGAATAAAAGAGATCATATTTTTTAGAGTAATAGGGTTTTGAAAAAAAATTTTTTTCGATTTACTACCGCTCTTTTCGGGGTAGTTATTTTCTAAAAGGTGCAGTCTACATCAATTATGGTACCCCAATCACAAAAGCGATAGTATATTTCCAATTTGGCTAGGCACTTCAGCGCGGAAGAGCTCTTCAATATTAGAGTGAAAGTAAAATGTAATAACGAGGCAGAGTACAAAATGAGTTCGAAACGAGTTCATAACGAGTTTACATGCTTAACTTTAAACTTTTATTAGCAAATTTAGCTCCAGTTGATAAAACCTTGAAAACAAAATAGTATGCCAAAAAATAGGGGCCTAAAGTGATAGATTGCCGCAATGACGTGAAACGCCAGCCAGCTGTCGAAGGAAAATCGATGCTGCACTTGTCAATGGAAGGAGAGATGAAAGCACAGACAGCAGTGCTATTTTGGAAGTTTACACAAAAAGAGAAGTGCAGTACGTTGCAAACGCATGGAAATCAAACACATGGTACTCATCGGGAAGATTCCGTCCTGAAATCTCAAAAATTATAATGATGTTTCAATTTGATGAAAATAATTGCACAACTGTTGGTATTCAGGTAAATTATGTTTTTTTTTGCTTCTATATCGCTGTAATGCATAGATTTTAAATAAAGTACACTCACAATGTCAGAACGTATTTTACAGCGTAAGATGTTTGTATTAATAGTTCGAACGGAGAAAAAAACACGTTAAATGTCTTCATCCTTTATCCATTAGGTAGCAAAACAAATCTTAAAGAAAACAACAGCAAACACAATAACAAGTATGTTGTCGCAAAAATTAAACCCATATCTTTGCATACCATTAGATTTTGCCACATTGCATAACACGTAAGTGCTAATAATATTTTGTTTGAATGAAATTAATATACTTTATCTAGGATTGACTACATTTTTTATTAAATGGGGTCGAAAAAGCATATTTCGCCTGAGGGTAAAAAACTACTTGCTGGATGTCCGTAGAACAAATTTGGTGGAACATTCAACCAAGAATGTAATATACTGCTGTAAATGCAAATCGCCCTGGACATGAAACATACTGTAATTGGAAGCGACATCATTGTTAGAAGAAACTGGAATGTCTGGGTATGCTGAATTTGTAAGTCTAAGATCTACAATGTAGAGCTATGTCCATGGAAAACCAATGACGTTGCAATCTCTTGTAAATGAAGTATTGTGAAGTCGATAATTATTTAATAATTTATGACGCGGCGAATTCCAACAAAAGTTATATAAACAATATAAAACATTTTCACATCACCTAACATAAACGTAAACCTATAGACAGAGTCGAATTAAGAGGAGCAGAATGGAGATCTTTTCGAAGAACCTATCTATCATGTGATTCCTTGTTTATATAAATTAACGGGCATGATTTTGTTTGTTATTGGTGGATTTCAGAGGGATAGGCGCCAGAACAGCGTTTGCTTTATATGTAAAAAACTTGCGATATGGGCTGGAAGTGTACTGTGTATCTCACGAAATGACAGGATAACAAACAATTAAAAGTCATTCATAGGCATCTTTCTAGTATAGGCGGCTGAAGGACGTCTTGTCGAAAGATGACCCTCATTCGAGTAGCGAATAATATTAACTTCCGGGTTGAAAGAACGTCTCGAACGCGCGGATAACGATGAACGTTTGGACGATGAATCAGAAGCAGCAACTGAAATTGAGATCATTTTCATGGAGACGAAAAGCGCTATCATTAAGGTAGATTAATACACGTACAAGTGCTTCTATACACCATATTTGTCTCCAACTGCAGCTAGCACTGGATATATTGGAGCAATTTAGATTCTAAAAGTGGGAGATGGAAGATGTCAAAGCAAGGAGCAGTGTTTGTCAGGTAAGACAATGTTTTGAATGGAAAGTAAAAAATTGTGGGCAATTGTATTCTAAAGTACTAATGAAAATTAAAAGGACATTTGAAACGCGGAGTACATACGACGACAACATCTGGGATAACTTTGGAAAATAAAGATTAGGAAAGATTGGGATGTTGCATAGATGTTGCATAGACCTACCGCTCTTCTTTTGTTGTATATTACGGATCGGCTTTTCTCTCTCTTCGGAAAACTCGAGGCCATTCTGCGCGAAGTACTAAATATGTGAGGTAACATTCATAAAATTTACTACGGAAACAAAATGCATCGCGTAAGTTTTACGTGATGGGCAACGCATCCCACTGGGCAAACGTCATTCTCGAGCAACGACATTAAAAATATGTGGTAAACGTTTCACTTTCACTTTCGACATCCACTCCCGCCCGAATACCCATTTCAGTCGTGACACTCTAGTTTCCGTGACGTCAGGTAGATGTAAGATATTTAGAGTACCTCTTTTAGCTCCTCTTCTGGTATGTCAATTGCACCTTGGCGACATAAATATTTGGTTTCGTCATTAATGTCGACACTCTAAATATTCGATGAATTTATCATTCTGTCCCAGGAGAAGATTTGTAGAAAAATATAAAAGCACGACATAAATTTTGGCACAATTAAATTCAGCTTTTGTCTGACAACTTTAAATCAATATTGCAGCGCAATGATAGTATATTCCATTAATAAAATTGAATTCAAACCAATCGATCCTGAACAGGCAGCTTCCGCACGAACTTTTCAATTGAATGAGATGAGCCTTTGTTGAAATTCACACTAAATTATACATTTACATTGGCAGTAATTTAGTAAGATACTGAAAGTCCGACATTTCAGGCAAGCACCTATTGAGAGACTATGTGCGATGTGAATACTTGTGTAGAGTGTCCAACTCACTTGTCCTTAATTTCTTTTAGGGAAGGAGGTCGTATCCTTCCCAGTAAACCGTGTTCTGAGCTATGGCTAGAGCCTGCTTGGTCCAGCCTGAAAGCAATTGTTTATTCACTTTTTTAGAGCACCTGCAACGACTACTTGTGAAAACAAACATTTCCATGAAGAAATAATAGTAATTGGCATAAAGATACAAATGCAGCGCGAAGAACACAAGTAAATTGTAAAGTCGTGAAAACTCCCGGTATGAAAGTACAAAGAAAACCGTACGTACCTTTGTTATGTAATTTATTATTAGTGAGGTGAAAACCTCGAAATCGCCTGTTAAAGAACGCGAATTTTAAAACTTCGTGGCGATACTCTTCGCCTAGGCACTAGACTAAATGACAAAAACTTATTTGTAAAGAAAAAGACAACTTTATTGTTCGGAACAAAAGCTTAACTGAACAATGTCTCATTTTTCAACATTTTGCGCTTGTAACTCTACAGTTTTACAAACCATCTCAGAGAAGTTATCTTTTATTTAAGAATACTTATACGTTGCCAGGAAGATATACTTTCCTTTTAAAATTACTTTACATTAAAAAAATTTACTGCAAAATGCAAAAATGTGTTGATAAAAATCGATAAGTTAAAAATGTTGTCCCTGCGCCATCGATTACTCTAGCTGCAAAAAAAAACATTCGCTGACCAGGATGAGCTTAAACCATCAAACAAAAAAAATTAGCAAAGTGCAAGCAATACTGGAATTTGTTAAACGGCAAGGGAATGAGCTTGCATCCTGATTACCAACCGAAAACGAACATGTGAATTAACTAATTTCAATGATTTTTTGAGAAAAGTGTAATTGTATTGAACAAAATGTCCCGACACAGAACCAAAAATTATATGTAAGTAGTTGTGAGCCTGCAAAGTTTCACGAGGGTTAAATACCGGAGTACCTGGAGCAATTATTCACTAATGTGTTGACAGAGAAGTCAACATTACAGAAGAGGTACCACTTGGGGCTCGTATGTCAGTTGTTTGCTTGAAACGGTCAAAATTTCGAGACGCGATTGTGCGTTTTTATTTCTATTTAATAGACCTGGTGCCTTCACACCATCACATAAAAATTCATTATTTCATGTTTTTTGATTGCTAAATTGTCAATTTCACGTTTTTATTGTCAAATTTCAAATTCGGAGGTATGTACTAAAGCAAAGAACAGTAGGAAAAAAATAACAGAACGACATAATATGGTGAATTTGCGCAGCCCGACACAAATCAATAATGTGTTAAAAAACTGGTTTTTCGTTGCAAGTAACAAGGCCGCGAATGAATGTTCCAAATAACGACCGTGTCCAGTGACAGAGAGATTTAACTGTGATTAACGCAGAAAACAACTTCACGAGTATATTGCTGGTTGCTTATAATACAAACTTTCGAAAACAAGTAAGCGCTGGTTAGGCGGATTGGAACTAACCAGGAAAGACGCCGGGGACTGTTCTCGATAACATCTTCTCCACTGTACTTTCCTAAAGAAAGGACATGGAACAACATCAATGAAACGACACGTTCCATCAATAAGATGGAATAGTGCCAATGCAGGAAGCCTAACAATAAGTTGTCTTAATCTGGTACACATGAACAAATTAGGGATAGAGATGCTTCAAGTACTTAATTTAGTAAACATTTTTACGGGGTAACAATATGCTCCTAAGTATGATAATAAATCTAACTGGTACGATAGATAAGAAAGGAAGAATGAGCGGTTTTTAAAGTCCTCTTACTACCGCAGAAAAATGTTAATATTCTGCAGCTTGACTTTGGCTCAATGGGAGAATGTGACTCATGGAGAATCTGATGGAAGAATAGTAAAAAGTAGATATTTTTAAACGGACCTGATCCCTTAATACCGTGCTCCTCAACTCTTCAGCGGTTTTTATGTATCTTATTGAGCTTCATTTTATCTTTCTCGTATTTTGAACTATGTGATTTTATAAATAACCCTAACCCTACGATAAGTTGACGAGAAAGAACCTACCCTCGGGAATATTCAGCTCAAACATTTGTCTGTTTTCCGTTTGTGTGGACTTTGACAGTAGGTGGGCGGCGGATTTAAATAAGAACATGAACATTTCCATAACTGTCACGCAACTGCATCCAAGAAACAGTGAAGTTGCACCGCCTATCAAAGCTGCAAAAAAAGGACGCACTCAAGTAAGGATCGCAAAGGTGTTAATGGATGTCTTGCCACTATTGCTACCATATCCCATATCTCCTTTTGCTTTTTATCTACTGAAAAAATCTCATTTGTTCTTGCTGTATAGCTCTTCAACTCCGGTAAAATGCAGTAAATGACTGACACAGAACTTCGACCAATCCCATTTTGCGCGTCTGGACATCCTGTGATACCCAAGTGTCGAAAGTAAGCAGTAAAGACCTGGCCTTTCTTTGCAATTTTCTCGTCGGTCTGGCTGCTGATGGCCGGGTATTTAAATAAACCTCTTCGCAAGTGACCGGACACACTATTTCTAAATAAAGTCTTTGATATAACTATTGTTTTCTAAGACACGTACGTGTAATATCGTACGTGTAATATCAATATGTATAAATTCGTAATGAAAAGGAAGAAAATTGCCGAACTACCATGGGTTAGCTGTAGATCGGTGAGCGACATCGTTTGGTTAGCGCAGATTTGAAAACTTGTTTCAAATAGAGGTGCTGCATTCGCTGGAACGCAGTTAAACCGTGACAACGTCCATAAAGCCACCAGTATCTAAATATCTTTTGCTAAAAATATGAGGTCCAAGCAGAAAAAGGCTTTTCGTAATTTTTCTTGCCAAAACTGAATTATGCAACCGGCAACGCACATCATTCCAAAAACCTGACAATTTCTACTTAATATTGCTCAAAATGATTTTAGTGTTACCGTTTCGCATCTTTTCATTGTATACTTCCCTGCAAATTTGACTGAGATCGGTATGTTATGAAGAACTTCTGGCCATTGTGAAGCACATGCACCATCCCTATGGTTAGGCAGTAAAATTCTCTGAAATAAATGTTACGTAGAATTAGTTATTAATCTCTTTCATTGGCTTGTCTTATTATGTAAAAAACTTTTTGAAAAAAAAATTTCACGGAACTTTCGCTCCTTATTGTCGCCATGGGCTTTTTGGCTCATTGAATAAACTCTTTCCAAAGAAACAAAACCAAAAATCTTTCCAAAGCAACAAAACCAAAAAATCTTTCCAAAGACACAAAACCAAAAAAAATGAAACATCTCCTCTTTTATAAAGCATCAAAAAGAGCTAGTTCGCTTCACTCGATAGGTTCGATTACTTTTCCCCACATTTATTGAGGGGAACGCCCGTTATTATGTTTTTTTTACATTCATGCAAATCGAATAGTTTGTTTCGTCGAACCTTTCTATTTTTTTAATTATGAGTCTAATTGTAAAATAAATAATGTCTTCAATGGGAAATTAGTTGGCGGACACAATTGCCTTGCCGTCTTTTTTCAACAGCACTGGATTAATTGGCTCGTCTTCTATTTGGGTTAAATTTTCAGTAAATTGGCATTGTAAGGGTATTTGTCTAGGTATATATTCTTATATTTAAGGATACTTGAAGTAAACGGTGAATTTGGAGTAACTGTGTCCCTATGAAGCCATACAATTTTTTGTGTGAACTGCAGTTGTTCACAATCATGGCTGCGAAACCGCTTTGCATAATATACAAGCCTAGGCAAATGAGAAATGCGTTTTTGCATTCAGACTAGTATGCAAAGCCATAACACTTTTCGCAGTGATAATTGTGAAATGATGTAGCTTTCACAGAAACAAAAAAAAACTTTTTTAACCCCTTTAAAGTGGGCTCTTCGAAGTTGCGATACATGGGTTCAATGAGACAATAACCAGCCTCGTTTCACACTTTCCACCACACAACCAACATTTTTGGGCATCTTCCACCCGCTTGATTACTCTCATAAACTACTCGTAAATAATGTGGCAATTGTAGGTTCTGCTTGGAATATTTTTTTTTACTGATATAATTAATTTGCAGCCTGGTTTATTTAGTTATTACGAGCACGATCTGTCTCTTTGTACCTGGCGGCTCCATTTATAATGTTAATGAAAAAAAATTGTTGGCTTTAGTTTATATGTATAATGAAAATAAGATTATGGATGAACACCCAGTATACTGAACAAAGAATAACACATTAACAATGGTCAAATAGCTCACATATGCGCACTTTTCGCAGTGAGACATGTAGACCATTTACTGTTCCTGATAGATATCCTTTGTATTTCACTGAATAATCTAGAAGAACCTTGAAGGACACGTCATCGGGGTCTATTCCTGAAATAATTCAATGATACGAACACACTTGAAGGGTTGTTTGTTTGTTTGTCCTCCTCAAGGAAACCTGAGATTTTTAAGTTAAATTTATAATAGAAATGTTTACTTGCCAGTGTTTTCGAAATTGAGATCTATGAGGCGCTTGACAAATCTGAGGCCATTTACGTTCCCTTCGTTAAGGTAGTGCAGCAAGACGCACTGCTCTGTTTGTTCGCATTGAAATTGTTTACTATTGAATGAAATCAGACGACAGCTCAAACTAAATATTAAAATAGAGCAAATGACTTAAAATGGAATAGAATATAACAGCTTGTCTATTATCTCCGATTATCTATTTAGAGCTCGAGGGTGCGTTCGCCAGAATATGCGGTGCACATGCGGTACGGCTTTCTACAAAAATATACTTCGTAGTTGAGGGCAGTGCACTGCGAAAAAAAAAGTGCAATAGTAACAAGTAACACAACAAATCTTTCCCGGATCCAATACAGAACGCTCACCTATGATTTCCAAATTCAGGACAAAATACAATTTGTAGATGATCAAATAATTCCTCCATTTGTTGTGCTTTGTTAATAAAGAATGTCATACGATTATGATAAGCCATTAACGTTCGTCCACTCTGCAATTTTTTGCGGCCAAATGATTACTCCGCTGTGCCTATGCTCACCCGAAACTTTAATTGTGAAAGATATGGTCTTAAACTACTGTCTTAAACTGCACATAGTCCCTGTGACCGAAAGTAAATAATGTCTTAACACTTACAAATATCATCTTAAGACTTACAAATATCATATACATTGTTAGACACGAAGTAACAACGACACACCAAAAAAGTCTTGAATTCCATGATTCCGCAACAAAGATACGTCGCTGAAATCTATTTTTATTATAGAAGACACCAGAAGAAAGTGGACACTTTGTCCGCTAAAAACCTCAGCCGCGTGCGTTCAATCCGAACCTCGATCGCTTGTACATTTCGGTTCACGTTTTTTTAGTTATAACCGCCAAGAACAAATTTTCTTATGGTGCGCTTTGTTGCTTTTAGAAGGCTTAATATTGCAATGAAAAAGTAAAAGAAGAACTAACCATTCCATGAAACGTCGTCAGGTCTGTGTAGTATCTTCCCTCCTGATCGTAAATGTGCACAAAAACATTCTCAATAATTTCTTCGTCATTATCTTCACTGGCAAAATCATCATGTTGAGCGGTGCTGATTTCTAAATAGGGTTTTAAAATCGCATTATTTTCCTCAGTCCTTTTTTAAAAATAATTTTAGTCTTGTCTCAGTGTATGGTTTTCCGTTGTTGTTCCTCAACTCTCATTGAAGAACGTTTAAAAAAAGAAGATGTTCGGGAAGCCTCCAGCCCTTATAATTTCTATATAAAACTTATATTTGATACATTTGTATGGACGCAGTCCTTTTTTCTCCTGAATTTAAACAAACTTTTTGTATGATTCACTTCTACTCAATGCGAAAGATTATAACACATTTCCCGCAGTCATTCTTAGACTCTTGATCAATAGAACAATTCTCGCTTTAAGATGCATTCGTTTCCCTTAAAGGTTGTTCAACACTGGTGGTACGCAAATGAAAAGCTCGCACATATATTTGTTTAAAAAAATGCCCGTAATTACCTCCAGAAAAATTTACTGGACTGTCTTCATTTCTTCGTTGTTTTACTGATGTTGAGGGAAAGGCTGCATTGTCAATAGGATGATGTTTTTCCTCCTCTAACCACTCATCTTCAATAGAGTACCATCGATGTTGCTTATTAATCGGAAGGATACGCGGATTTGCATAGTCATAGTTTACGTCAAAATAATCGTCCTAAAATCACATCCTTACATATTTATCTTCATTTTTTACTTGAATTTTTGTCTCGAATTGGTCAAAGAAGCGATGAATAAAAGAGCTGTCGCTGAGGTGACAAAAATTTGAATGCATGTTGCTCTCAAAATAAATGTTTCATTTAAACTAATTACACTATATTCAAACTGCGCCCGCAAAAACAATGTGTTTGATTACCTCATCACACTCTGTGTCGCTCATTTGTTTTTACCGTTTTCCAATTTGTTGATCGTCTGGACCTTTCGTCAATAGCTTTTCTTCTTTGCTCAATTTCTGAAAAAATGGATTCGATTATGAAAGTTGCGAATGCTAGCTCACCATGGAAGAATAAGTTGGCAACATCACGGATTTATATTAATTTTACATACTAGATATAGTTTGATGCGTTGAAAAAGAAATCGAAAAATTGGCTGCGAATATGAAAAGAGAAAAAAGTTGTGAGCCCTCAAACAAAACAAAAAAATCTTAAAACGGATTTGAAAGCAATTTTCGATTTTTTTGCGTTTCAGTATTCCAATAACTAAATAAACCTAAGTAGGCTCATAACTTTTCTCTCTCTACCGAATAGCGAATTTTTCGATTTTCCTTTTCAGCACATCAAACTCTATCCGATATGTCAAAATAATAAAACCCTTGTTGTCAACTTATTGTTTCCTGGTCAGTCAGGTAGAAGTATCTGCATGCCGGCTGCGTACCCAATTGCTCTAATCTACTGTGTCGTTGAAACATTCACTACATGTAGCTTTCCAGATGTCGACCCGTGGTAATTGCGAGCTTTTGAAAATAGTAACGAACAAAATTAAACAAAGGGTGGAGATTTCAAAATAATTTTTACTTCTTTCAACGGCCATCACTACATCTGCTATCGAGGGGTAAAACAAGTTTCATGGTGTAGCGTTGGATTTCTTAGTTGGGGGACTTATTTGGACTGGTAGTTGTTGGAATCTATCGCCGGCATAAATCTTTTAAGTTAGAACATAAAGCTAATTGGGTTTTTGGTACCTTTTGTTTGTTAAACAGATTGTGTCAACACAAATCGATTCCGTTTTCATCATTAGTTAACATAATACATACAACGAATTGGGGTTTTCCTATAGGATAGAAGCCAACTCGCTCTTAGTGGAGGTAGGGGAGAATGAGAGAAATTATCGACCACTAACCGAAGAACTGCATAAATCACTAGGTTAGATAGTTGGGCATTCTAGAAAAAAAACCGGCGGTTGCTGACAAACACCTTTGCTAGAGCAGTTTTCCAGAATAAAACGCACTTGTAGAATAAAACTAAATAAAAACAGGAGATGTACAGTGACATCCATTATCTACACTTTCACACGTAAACACCGTCGGAAAGCGACATATCTAGCCGACTTTTATATGGGGGTCTTATTTTTCACATATTTATTTGCAATTAATAAACTATTCCAACGGTGAATTTCTCATTCCACCATTTTAAATAGGTAGGATAAATTTTTTTAGTAATATTCAAATATTATTAAAGTTTTGAGGTTTAAGTTTCTCATCAAATACAAAAAAAACCGGAACCGTCAAAGGATAAAACGTAACTGAAATGCACTATCAGTTTACGACAAAGAATAATCACTCCAATTGGATTGAACTGATATCATATGCTGATCAAAGCAAACTTTAATGAGCTCAATTACGTAAATGAAATAAAATATTAAAAAGTGTTATATTATAACAAAAAAAGAAACTAAATACATAATTAAGGCAACTACTAAGGAACAATAAGAAATTTAAAACTAACACATATACGTGTATATTTACTTGTTTTTACACATATACGTGTAAAACTAACGGATGAATTGTGTGAATTTTCAACGTCCACAAAATTCACTGAATCAGTAACAGTAAGCACAATACGCAACAGACCTTCATTACTGTGAGAGTGAATAGACTGGGCAAATGGAGGCATTTGATACAAAGGATGGGATGCAGTCTACATCAATATAGAAATTACTTAAATTCGACAACCAACATTTACAGGTCTTGCAACTAGAATGAGCTGTGCATCACTGGCCTCTCGGCTTCTGTTGCTTGCGAAACATCGCGTCCGCTTCTTTATTCTGCTACTCACGTTTCTGATCACCGGCTCAATTCTGAATTGTGTGGACGCACACAATTACACCAAAGAATACATGGAGGAAGAAGCTCTCGTAGGCCTTTTTCAGCAAAATGTTTCATAAGATTCAGATAAGTTCTTTAAACACATGACAGGGTCACCAGGTCACTACTGCAAATCGCCCAACTTTTTATCTTTTGGTCCGATCCTTCATATATAAAAGATATAAAAAGAATATGCAAATAAGCTTCCTCTCTCCTCGCGGAGATGCCGGCATAAAACTGAGGACTGTCAATCAAAACCAAGTTGAAACTTGGTCCGTATAGGTATATCAATTAACTGAAATTTGCGGACCATTTTGCGACCAATGGTTGATACGCCTCTGTTTCAATATACTGATGTTTCAATTTCTGTTTCAATATATGTTGCTTCCATTCAGTTTAATTTTACTCATATAATTTCAGCTCGGAATAGTCAAGTATTCAGTGGCCGAAAAAGAAATGTTAATTTCTGTAATGGCAGCTGGTTCAATAATCGGATTGGTTCCAGTTAGTTTATTATACGAAAAGTTTCGCGCGAGATATGTCATGTTCTTTGCCAGTAAGTTGTTTATTCAAACTTAATGGACACAATACAAAATAAGATGTCATTAAAAAATAATTAGCTATATAATTAAGACGTGTTCATTCAGGTTTTATCTGCTGTGTTGCTTCTGCACTTCTTCCTTTATGCTACGACACTTCTATTGTGCTGGCGATCATAATACGGATTGTGCAGGTAAACAACACATAAACAAAACTCGAATATAGAAACATATAAAATAAGCAAAATGCTCACAAAAAAAGATCGTGGAAATGAGCAATGTAAAAATATTATACTTATACGTTAATACATAAAGGAGTTTTCTTCAACTTTTGACAATTAACAGCTTGAATTGAACAGCTTGAACCATAGTTACGAGGAAATCAAACCAAGCAATCAAAGGAGGCGCCAATCGCGCCACAATTAATTGTAGGAAGGGCACTGATAACCTAAATGTTAAATATTAACTATTGATAAGGAAATTACCGTTAACATGAGCAATCCACATGACATATATTTCTCATTTTATCAAATGGTTAAGCTGTTTTCTTATTGGTATATAGTATTGATGGTTAAGCTATAAGAGTTTTCTTGTATATAGTATTGTTAATAGATTGCTTTTATGAAGGCGGGAATGGACATTCCCGGAGGTCAATATTCTAGGGCAGCCGCTGCTTAATTTGACGGCTTTGGTCGGGTGACGAGGTTCCTGGCCAGTGACAGTTAGAATGGAACCAATGGCCGGTAGCCTAATTAAGGCGCTTTCTAATCTTCATTTCTTCGATAGCTCTGTCTAGTGAGCAAAAAGGATCAGTTAGTTATGATTCCCCTCTTTTGTCTATAAACACTTGTCCGGGATAATGAATCTGTGATGCTCAAGAGCATCACAGATTCATTATCCCAGAAATACAGATATACAACATTCATTCACTCCTATCAGTGGTTATATATGGGTCGGGTTCTTAGTGAATTACACTGGTTGTCGAAGTATTTAATTCCAGGGAGTGTGCTTCTCCGCTTCGTTCAGTGTGGTGGGCATTGTTGCTTCTCAATGGTCTCCACTATCAGAGCTGGGCATATTTCTCGCAGTACTAAGCTCGTTCACTGGTCTAAAAGCAATTGTACAAATGCCACTAGCCGGATGGGTGAGCACCCGCGATAAGCGATATTGCATTGGTATCGAATGTATACTAGAATGAGATCCGATGTCTTATGTTTTTGATTTCAGTTAGTGCCTTCATATGGATGGCGCTCCCTTCATTACGTGTTAGCAGGAATACTATTCATTGTGAGTGAAATAAAGATGTTGGGGTAGCATGTGGCTATTCACAATATCCAGATTTGAGGCGCAATAAAAAAAGGTATAGCAACAATCATTTTACAGTGTTCTTCTATTTGGCTTTTATTTTACAAAGATGATCCGAGGAACTCCTGTTCCACGAAAAAGGAAATCCTCTACATTCAAGAGGGAAAATCGGTGGCACACAACGAGATGAAGATTCAAGTTCCTTACAAAGTACGATAATGAAAATGCAAAAAGCCTGGTCGATCTTTAATGCTAAAACCAAAGTCAACAAAAAATGAGGAGGGTCATTTCCTAAAAAATGTCTGCATCTCCCCCATTGCATCGTAGGGCGAAACAAAAGTGCGTTAAAAACATACAGTGAAATAAACTTAAAAATTGCTTAAAATAATAACTTAAAACACGTGGCGTATCCCTGTTTTATGTCAATTCTTTAGTTTCGTTGTTTGCCAACATTGTCATAGTTGTGAGTGCTATCTGCGTTTTTCACATTACCTTTTTTTCCCAAAACTAATTGTATGTTCTTTAAAAAAATTCTTGAAACAGAAACCAAATGACTATTGGCACGCCGTATGTATCTGTGACGTATCGCACATAATGGGGTTTGCAAGTATGCCCGATTTTCCTTGCAAGTTTCGAAAAATTTACCGTATATTGGCACTACACGAGAATATCTTCTTTACGACTGATCGCCACGGCCCATTTGTTCAACAAAAAATGTCTTTGATGGCGGATTTTCTATAGTGCGGATGTATCAAAATTACACAAAACTACGGTCAATTGCACACGATTTTGCGAATTGATACTTGCAAGGAAAACTCGTGGTTTTGGCATACTTGCAAACCCATACGTGAGAATCGCCCGTTGTTTTCCAGTTAGCGAAGTCTTCATATTGAATTCGCAACAATTATGAATGCAATAGCAGATTCAGTACCGGTTATTGGATTCACAAATGTTCTGTTGACAGAAAGCTCTTTGTGATCTTCGTTTATGGATACTTTGGTTTACGGCATTCATCGACATCTTCGCTTCTGTTTTCTGGATTGTCGAAGGGATATTCTACTTTAAAAGTATTCATTTGCACGAAAGACTGGGTGAACGGGCCCCGGCATCATTCATCTCATATCAAGGAATCGCGTTCTTGACCTCGAAGTTGCTTACGGGATTCGTATCCGATTCATCGACGTACGTTAGTCATGGTTACTAACATAATCCAATTTGAAGTCAACGCTTCAGAACTTCAAAAACTGTAATGAGATGCTGTGGTTGTTCAGTTGGCATGTGAAAACTTTCAGCTGATCCATTCAACCAATACACACCATGAATAAAACATATGGCAAGAGTTTGCATAAACGAGGAAATAATGAGAATTAACTTCTTCGTATTACATATGATCACAGTAACATAAATAACCAGATGACTATGCAGACTCCCTCTTAAAACTAAAAAAGATTTTCATTTAATGTGATAGCCACTTCTCTTTTGCAAATTTCCAGCTGTCTCTCTGACAAAACAAAGATTCGAATTTTCTCCATTCTGAGCCTCGGCTTCTCTGGTGGATGTCTCTTTGCAATTGCATTTTCGACGGAAGCAATTACAAAGGCAATATTGTCTGTCATTTTTCAATCACTAATTGGTACAAATGTTGGAGCGTTTTACCGAGCATCTCTATTAATGTCACGGTAAGATATTTACTTTATGTGAATAAACAACTACGAAGATTGTATATACGACAGCGTATTTTTCAGGCAATACTCACACTTCGTTGTTGGTCTATTGCAATTGTTCAAGTCGCTTTCGATATTATTTATACCACTAATTACTACAAGCTTTATTATGGACAATACGGAGGAAGAATGGAAGGTGGAGATTACTCAAACTCAATAACAATCGCTTTTCATAGTTTGCAAAATTGAGTCCTCATGATCCGAGT
The DNA here is from genome assembly GCA_036852015.1 of Pelodera strongyloides. Classification (NCBI taxonomy): domain Eukaryota; kingdom Metazoa; phylum Nematoda; class Chromadorea; order Rhabditida; family Rhabditidae; genus Pelodera; species Pelodera strongyloides. The sequence goes on along the minus strand of JAANDG010000818.1, from coordinate 30,029 downwards.
TGTAGAAAACAGCCTTCTAACGATTGTACAATATTCGATATCGAAGGTCATTCCACTTTTAGCACAAATGCTAAGAAAATCTAGTCAGTTTTCAGCTAATATCGCATTTCACGCTCCGAAAAAATTTATTGCGTGGTCGCAGCTCGCATAATTTTGTATACGTTCGTTTTATCTTGAGTGTTTGTTCCTGACGATTGGAGGGATTTTGCTCATTGGCTGCTTACTACTATTGGCTGTTGCTTCGGACCAACCGTATAAATGGGCACAATGTGAAAAGGAGGACAACGAAAACGTCACAGTTCGGAATAAAAATGTTTCATGATTGTCGTGACTGCACGACCAATAAGATTATTGTTATATATTATTATAATTATTATATCTATTATTATCACTAGAACCAAAGATAACTGCTGGGAAAAATATTTTATACAATTAGCATCCAAAACATTTAACAAAGGTAAAGTAACTTCGTAATAATGACAGTAAACGATTGAGCAGAAAGATACAGATATGCAATAACAATAGTACGATGAGCAACTATTCACAAGTAAGAGAATATAGACGCAATTGTAGAAACAGCTTAACTTAGACTTTCTAATCTGAACATGAACCACACTGGTATTAATATATCTGAATCGCTTCTGTAGGTGATGTATGTTAATATAAGTTAGTTTAGATAATGCTTGGGGCAGACTCCACAATGCAATTACAAACGAAATACCAAGGAGTTACACGATTCTATGTATAAAAATATAACTAAATTAAATTAAATTAAATTAGATAACATCTGAAAATATTAGGAATACGATAAATAGGAATATAAAATATGGGAGGGTCACCTCGTTTCGACCCCTAAGTCATATACGAGGATTTAGCCACCGGGGAGGGGTCATCGTCAGTATGATGCTCCGGTGGTATTGTAATATAGGATTAATTACTGACTAAAATTAAATTCTAAGAGAATGACTGAGTAAGATAATGCGGAAAAAGAAAAAGGTGAAAAAGTGCAAGTAAGGCCCATCTTAGAATACGGCTCTGAGATTATCAATCCTTCTGAAAAATCACCTCTTTGTCGTAGATTAGAAGCCCCCCAAAGGTTTTTCTCCAAACGTGTGTGTATTAAAAAGAACGTAAGATATCAGTCTTACAAGTCGCGTGTAGAATATTTAAAATTAGAACCTCTGTTTTTAAGGAGAAGAAAGACTGATATCTTGACTGCATTTAAGCTTTTATTTAATATTTATGACTTTCCGTGCTTGTCGCAACACTTAGTTTTGAGATCTCAAACTTCAACTCGGCCATGTCGCCCTCACAAATATGTTATTAAAAAGTCTAAGTTAAGGTATAAAGATAGGAATTGGTTCTTCAATAGAATTGCAGATCTTGTCAATAATCTACCGTCCGAAGTTGATCAGTGTAAAAATGCAGTAGAACTTCTGAGTTATGTAAATGCAAATCCGCAAATTTTTTCCCAAAGACCCCCTGCATTTTTTTACTGAGAACAATTTATATTTCTTACCTTGTACCGATGTTTTTTTTTTTATATACATTTCTGTGAATTTACGCTCATGAATGTTTTTATCTGTAAATTGTTAAGTAACGTTAGTATTACCTTAAAATGCTTTAATTGAATTGAATTTACGTTTAGTGCTCTTATTATGATATTGAATAGGTTATGTTTAGTGTTCTTTAGTTTGTGTTCGTGTTTTTGTTCTTTGTAGTTTGGTCCCTTGTGAGTATACTGCGTTGTGAAGCGTGGTATCTTAGGGTCACCTTTTGAGATGTGTTAATTGCATATCCTCAATAAACATTTATATAAAGTGTCATATGGGTAGCCCAGCTCCTTGCTCACTACTCCGTTAATGAATCCCGAGCATTTTCCGAGAAACTTTGCGTTTCCGAGGATTTTCCGCGGATTCTCCGAGTATTCTCCGAGAAGATTCTCGGAAAAAGCTCGGAAACTTTGAGGTTCTCGGGCCGAGCTCGGAAAATAGACGGCCGAGCTCGGGAGCTGTCTGTTTGTCCGTTTCCGAGCATTTCCCGCGGATTTTCCGAGCATTTTCCGAGAAACTTTGCGTTTCCGAGCTTTTTCCGACTAAAAACCTAGTAGGAAAATAGTAAAAAACTAGCTGGTTTTTCCGCGGGAAATGCTCGGAAACAAATATCATAGTAGATTTGATGGGTAGCCTATGTACTTGAGATAGTATGGATGTAAGTGAGGAGTTAGAGATGAAAAGAAATGCGTTGGTATGACCATATCCGGTGTTACTAATCAACTGCACACAGATAGATCACATCACACAAACCGTACCAGCACACATCACACAAACCGTACCATAGTAAACACAACAAAAAAACATTCCACGCGTAAAAAGGATTAATAAAAGTGAGTAATTCAAACAAAATTAGTAATAATGTACGACAAAGTTAGAAATATATACAATGTGTGACAAAAGATAAAACGACAAAATTAGAAATTAGTACTGAAATGCAATGAAAGTTATAGATAAATGCACAGCAACGGTCCAGTTTCCCTCCCTAACGACGCATATATTGTTTGATCAGCTTTTGGAATGCAGGGTCAAGAGCGTATTGTGCCAGTGTGTCGTAGATCAGCATTCTGAAATACAAGTTTTCTTCAAGTACTCACTTCCTAGTTAAGTAGCTTGAAGTTTGGATGGACGACGCATCATTTTTTTGTCAGGAAGAAAACTATCCTTGAGGTAAACTGCCCGAGATAAGAAGATGAAGAATATGTTGTGAAAAAATACAAAAAAAAAAAGAAACATTAAAAGTTACCTATCAAATGTTTGCTGCACACCTTCCGTGCGCTTCTTGGTGACGGTTTTCTAAATAAAAAACATTTCTAAAAAGCTTAATATTATTACCCGCTAATATATTGAGCACTGGAGCAGAAAGTGTTTTCTTAATAAATACGACAAATAAGCGGACATAAGGTGGATAAATGGACAGAACATAAACGTACTGTGAAGTCCGCCTCTTCAATGCACTTTTTGGCCAGGAAGTACATCCACCACACATTAGACTTCGGACAGAACTTTTCCCAGTCGTTACTGAAAAGATATATTTAGTCTAGCACAATGCAATCACCCACTCAAAAAATAACTGCGGTGTTGACTTATCGTAAAAGCCTGCACGGTACATAATTTTCACTTATTAATGCACAAAGTCTATGCATACACATACAAACCAGCAATTGTCTGGTATTGGAAGTTATAGAAACACTCACCCGTTGTTTTGCTGCATCAGCCGGTAGATGTCGAACTGGTAGTTCCCAGATGGTCCTGTGAAGAGCGCGGGGTCCCGGGCTGCGTCAAAGAACAGAGTGGAGGTGCCTGCATATTTTTGCTGAGTTATAGGAAGATAGATGTATTATATTATTGTTGTTGTTGTGTCATTACAGGGTAACTGAAACACCCACATTAAATTTAAATTTTTAATGGTTCAAGTGCACAATTATTCAAGGATGAAAATAAAGTTTCAATGTTTGCTTATAACGTGTTCCGCTAATAGCTTATGACTAATTATATCACACAGTAACAAGACCAAATAGTGCGTCTTGCAAGAGAATTGAGGACAACCCTATTGTTTGTGAAATGTTCACACACTTCTGGCACAGGTACAGCACATGACGCCTACCCGCCGCGGATGCGTCATGTGCTGTTTTTTTGTGATTCCCTCACCTCGCTCCATCCTCGACAGTGTGAAGTCAATTATTGTCGCCTTCACACCGTGCGACTTGATCGAGCGCGACACTCCGTCCAGGCGGTAGCTGAAATCAAGTTTATGTATAGAGCCGATAACGATATTGTTTGAAACAAACATTAAGCATAAAAAAGACTAATTAGAATACGGCAACACTGGCATGCAAAATGGCAATTGAGCGTAAAAAGAGAAGATGGCACATTAAAACTGCACGCAGACAAAGGAAGATAAGAGAACACACAGATAAAGGAAGAGTGAAAGAGAGAAGGAGGGGAAATAAGCGAGAGAGAATGTGCGCACTTCTTCACACTACCCATATGCATACACACTCCAACAAGAATCCTTCAAACAAGAGCATAACTTCTTCTATCTAACCTGATGTAGTCGTCCGCTGTTCTTGTGATAAGGACATTGCTTTCGTGGAGGTCCCGGTGTTCGAAACGCAATGTCCTTTCAGCCACCATCAGAGCGTGCATCACCTGGAGGACGATGGATGTGCCCTCCTCAACACCAGCGATCTATAAGAAGAACCAGTTCAGATGCTTATAACGATTTTATCCATGGCAGAACCAGCTTATGTGACAATAAGTACCATGAATGAAGCCCACGTCACTTTATGCATTACTAATACTGTTTAAAGACTGCCAGGATCACCAGCAGTTCATAAGGCAAATAAAGTCCACCGCAAGAAAAATCCCACCTCGTGCTGTTCCAGCTCTGTGCCACCTAACCTGAGGACGATGCAGAGGTAGAGTTGTTCCTAAATGTACCATAAGTACAATGCCAAACACATTAGCATTGTCTCACAACAGGCCAGAAAAACACGTTCCATACCACATCATAAGGAATTCTATGTCTATGGACCGCCGTCATCATCGACTAGGATCATGTGCAGATCTGTCTTAAGACTAAAATGGTAGACATAGAAAGGTTCTCATCTAAACTGAAAATAACCCACCGGCACGGCGTAGAGATCCGGCCGGTCGTTCTCCGTCCTCAAATCGGTCCCAGGCCGCAAGCAACTCAGCTGGGTATGGACCTAAACGGCGGGCATTTCCTAGTTAGATCAATGACAGTAATTTCCTCAAAAGCCTAAGTACGTTTCCTGCCTCAGTGTCTAGATTATTTTGCGTATTGCGAAAAATAAGGGCAATTAACATAGCACGGGTATGCAAAGAAATCTGTCTCGTTGGAGGCGTCACAACCTCAGAGAAATTGACTATTTGTTTCTCACCGAATGTAAAAATGTGTCACCTTCTTTACAGATGGCCTCTCTATAACGGTCAGTCAAATACGAAAAAAGACTAGTAACCATACCTTTCAGCACACGAGCTGCTAGCATCCCAGTGAACGTGGTGGTCATATCCTGCTGCCCGCTGGCCAAGTCACTGAGAGCCCCGGTGATCAATACCTGGAAGGCTTGGCCATTTAGGTGAATAAGCCAAACGAATTATTTACTAAGCGTTTATAAGTAAATTGAGTTTAATGTTTATAGATTTTGGGAAGGTCTCTCCCTGGTCTCGACAATGTTGGGCTATTCAGGTCGATTACTCGCTTCCAGACAAGGTATTCCCTACTATCAGAAGGGGAAAAACACATCTTTCTTCTCATACAATACACAATGTGCACCTATCTCTTACCTCTGGTACAAGGAGGTCGGGCTCTTTGAGCGGCTCTCCGTTGACAGTGCCGTTGAAGCCACCGGCGGCGCGGATAGGCATGATCTGGAATTGATAAAGTTTACAGCGGAATGAATCAAAACTACATTTTAATAACGACCTTAATGTCGAGCATATTTACTGTTCTTGCAGCAAACCTAAACAAACTAAGAACGACATGAAAATGAAACCGCAACGTCGTATCTTTACCTTCATGGCCGCTGGCACTCCGTCGAAAAGCGTACCATAGACTTCCGCATATTGTCCCTCCCCCAATTTGCGGACGTCTTGGTACACACTAAGGTTACTTTTATTAGTTGTGAAACAGTTGGTACGTGGCTTGGGAACTGTCAGTTTGTGTAAAAATACGACTGTACACTGTAGAGCAAAATAACAGCCAGTTTTTTTTTTATTCATTATTCGAACACATATGACAAAAATGCATGTCATGCAGTTTTCCAGATTCGTTTCAAATACCAGCCGGGATATTTCGCGTATCAAAATAATATACACAAACACGCATGGTCATACATAATATAATACGGTCATAATAAAGAAGCTCCGAAAACTTACTTCCTCGGGAGTGCCTGGCGCCATCCTTCCACCGCAGCCTGCCCGCACGCGTCCAGCAACTTGACCAACTTGGTAGTGGACGGGATTTGGTGTTGCTAATCCCAGTGCTGGCCCAACATCCGCCACCTTAGCCTAAACGGGGAGCATTAAACTACGCACATAATCTTTCGCAAAGAAGAGAGAGGGAGAGAGAGAGAGGGGGCAAAGTGCCGAGCAACCGAGTCAAGACATTAGTATATCATGTTTACCTTAAGACCATCTATGGAAGCATCAACTACATGTGAAACCTTCAACCATCTAATCTAGTCAAAGGAACACACCTTCCTGGTGTTTGAGGGGTGTCGGTAGCGGGTGCGCACTGCTCGATCTGGTGTGTGCTGAAAATAAGTTTGATTACAAGCCAAAGCAACTTTGTGTCACCTATTATCGCTTAAAAAAAGGAAGCCCGGCAATTTAACATAAACCTCTATTCAGAAAGGAAGAAGCTCGCACAAACGTTTAAATATGTTGTTTTTCCCTATTTTCCTAGGTAAATTTTCCTAGGTAATTTTCCTAGGTATTAATAAGCTAGATGTGGACATTTCTAGGTTTTTTTTGCAAAGTTTTTACCCCCCTCATTTCGGCTTCTTTACAGCTTACAAATCAAATGAGTCCAAGACGCTAGGTGGAAACAAATAAACAAATTATTGTTATTATTGCAATGTCAATATGATAGTATGCATGTGAACACACCTGCAGAGACTCTCCGGCGACCGCGACCCTCGGAACGTCAGGCATCGCGAGACCAGCTCGTTTCCTTTGCTCCAAGAGGTCTCCTAACTAAAGAATAAATCAATTAACGTTGATTGTTGAGGTCATGGACAACGACTCTCACCGGCAGTTAAGTCTGTGTACTAGTGAAAACCAAACCAAGATGAACAAAAAGCTGACCTCACTCACAAAGCCCTTTATGGTTTCTGCTGCCTCGGGTGAGTGCATAAAGATTGGGATCGTGCTCACTAGTGTATTCACCAGTGTCGCAACGACCCCTATATCTCTATGCACTTCCAATTGTGCGGCATCTTCGGCGAGGTGGTCGAGAAGTTGGCCGAGATGTCGTTCCCCCACAAATGGGAGAACTAGCTCGAACGCTGGAGTTTTCAGGAGGCGCTGAAACAATCGCCTTAATCAGTTTAACTATACTAAAATCCCTCCATACCGTATGTGTTCCGTCTAATGCCCATTTTTAAGCATCGTCCTCACATTTACAATTTTGCAATTCAGTATTGAGAAATAGCTCCGTCGATGTACACGATGTTCGGTTTTGGTTGAAGGTCACGTAACTATTAAGCAAATTAGCATTAAAGTATAGGAATAAATATGCAAGTAACAACAACTGTAGCCGAAAACAAAACTGACGTTTGTTCGGGAGCATCCTCCATGGTCGATTATTGCGGTCGCGAAATGCTTGAGAAGCCGTGGGCGGAGATGGTGTGTGGTCGGAATACAGTAGCTGCCGTACGACAGCAACTCCTGCTCCTTAAAGTCTCCGCAGCACGTGTATTTGTTGGCGGCATCTAAAGTTCGTGTTATTGGATACTAAATTCACGCAGTACAGTGTATGTAATACCGCCATAACGCCATACATCTTATTGTATGGCGAAGCAAACAAAATGCTAAACAATAAGCAGGTATTTAGTATTCCATCTACAAAATCATTGAACGCGATAATCAAAAGCGGGCTTACTCTTTGTCTCTTGGCAAGCTGGTTGAAGTTGATGCAAGCTGGTCGATCAGTGAACGATTTAACGATACACTGACATAACTGAAATAAGCACATATATCTAAAATGATAACAAGGAATCTGCAAGTTGGGTCTCTCCATTTTGGGATGTCCAGCGTAATAAGTGCTTCAAAGTTAGGCACGTTGCCGAGCATTCAGGCTCCTAGGTTTATCAGCAAACAAATCCATTAAAGGGATCGGTTCACCTGAAATAGTGCTTGGTTTTTTTCTCTTTATTTTCTATATGGGGTAATAAAAGTGTGGAATACAAACAGTAGTGTTTTATTTCAATACTCACAAAGATATTGGGTGATAAAGTGGTGGATTGATCGGACCGGAATGCAAAAAGGTTAATTGTCCTTGTTTGGGACAATTACCCTTTTTGCACTCCAGACCGATCAATCCACCACTTTACCACCTAATGTCTTCGTGAGTATTGAAAAAGAACATTACTTTTTGTATACCAAGTTTTAATATAACTTATAGAAAATAAAGAAACAAAAAACATACACAATTTCAGTGAACCGATCCCTTTAAACACGCGATAACACAATGATTACTAATTAAGTAAACGATGCAAAAACTATAAACCTAGCTAATTTTCGAAAAACACTCATAGGAAAGTGTATGAGCAAGATGAAATTGGTGAACGTGACTCAAGGGCCGCAACGCACCACATCGAACTCACAAATACTGCAAGGAAATGGTACAACACGATATCAAACACTAATTAGGAGGCAGAGAGAGAGAGAGAGAGAGAGAGAGAGAGAGAGGCGGAGAGGATTGAGAGACAAAGGCGCACAGCTGATGATGTGCAACTCTCAAACTTCTTGTTCAGTGACGGCTGTTTCTCTCTAGTAGAGATAGCCTCCTGGATCAGAAGTCTTCTGGGATTGCAACACAATTAATAGGAATCATTGTGTTATCCTTTGTTTAACATGTGTTTATTTTGAATTCTGTGGGTAATCACCCTTGATGATGGGACTTTAGCCGAAACGTTGGTGCCCAGTAAAGATATTTGAAGACCTGTCGTTATCTTCATTGGTGATAAACCTGGGAGTCTGAATGGTCGGCAACGTGCCTACCTTTGAAATTATAAGAATGAGTAAATAAAATGCACATATAAAGGGAAAACGACGATTAAGATCAAGCGAAGAATTGCAGGAAAGTTGAAAATTAAAACGATCATTTTTCGGTGTTGAAACAATGGATAAGAACACGTATAGTGGACGACAGAGAGGCGTTCCGAAAGTTTCGAAAACAGAAGCCAACAGGTTTTATGAAAACAAATTTATTAAGAGAAATTTTCATATTTGAGAAGAATGGCGTCGCAGAGGCACTCGGTTTCCGTCCATGAAATTCTTTTTCATACACCCTAGCTCCACAATGTGCAAAGTACGTCGACAAGCGGGTGCTATGTTTTGAAGCTTTCCGAGTTGGATCAGCTTCTTCTAAAACAAGACTGAGCTCACCTTCTTTAGGAAACCGAGTGTAGAAAATGAAAAAAGCGAATGAAGTGCAAATTCCGAATAGAAAATACTATGAAATAGAAACACCTCGAAATATGCAGGCGATAAAGATTCGCAACGTATATGGAAATTTGCCCGTGTGGAACTGATAGTCGCTGAAGCTTTCTAAAATACGGCACCTCGGTGAAAGTAAAAAGCATAAGTGCGCTCTGCTCTACACAACATTAAAAATGAGTATTATTGGATAGCAATTAACATTTCAAATACACAATAAAAAGAACAAACCTTTGACTACACACGAAAACTGATCGGAGAACGTGGACGAATGAATAATGAGAGATTCTATTCCGGATGTGACAATCTCCAGGAGCCAAGAAGGCAGGTTCCCAACCAAAAGAACCTCACACAGCTTCTGTAAGGGTTACGGTTAAATATAGAAGAAGCAACAATAGGAATATATGCACTTTTTGTGCGAGAGAAGCCGTCGTCTTTTGTTCTATACGCGTTAAAAAATCAGAGTACAACCCTGGCTTAGAAGCAAAACTTATCTACACTCTGGTAGCTACAGGAGCACCGTTCCTAGTGATATAATGAAGAATTGGACGTCGGAACTCAGTGTGTAATCGGTATGTACTGACCTGATTCAAATTTGTTTTAAAATTCCCCTGAACCGGCTCGTCCATCATGAGAAAGGCAGTTGACCAGACCAATGCTTCATACCCGATTGAAGAAGGCGCACTAACGATTAACATCACAACAGTAGATGGCTCTAGGTCACTGCCTGCTATGATCACACTCAGCTACCTCACTGATCTAGAAAGTATATACAATAGAATTGCAGGAAATAAGGAAACAACAGTGTTCAATGCACAATCTAGAATATCAGTAAGCATCAGTGAGAGTATCAGTGAGTATCAGCGACTGCCCATGCGGACGGAAGGATTTGCTCAGTGTTGTGCTGCAAGAATTGTCTGCGTTAATTGGGCGGTTCCATGTAACAAAACGTTGTCACAATTTTCAAGGAACCCAGGAATTCAACAAATTTGTGCTACAGAATAACTTAATAACTTAAGCAATAATGGTCGCAAGTTCACCAATTGACACGACATTTATTTCACACTGTAAATTAAACAAGACTTACTGTTGATTGTGAGATCCCAGTTGGTGAACTGGAGAGAACACCAAAATAGACTCATCCAAAAAATATGATGAAGATAGATAAGCCACGAAAGATATGATGTCAGCTGAAAGATAGACATATCATGCATACTCAATGAATTCAACCAAGAATCATTATATATCCGTGAAAGTGAAACAAAATGAATGTTGTAAACGTTACATCTCTGTTCGTCTTAGGCGGATCGCCAGCTAAATATTTGCACCCGCGAATGCGCCAGCGAATGTATGTCCACCTGCCTAATCCGCTGGCAAAAGCAAACTACTGTAGGCGCTTCGCGGGTTAAAAAAAGTTGAAAATTGAAAGATCAAATGAACAACGCATGTTTTCATTTTAGACGCCACCAAGATCGGAATCTAGCCTAGGCTACCCGTTCTTTTATCACGTTCTAATAATGAAGACAGCTGCGAAAGGAAGGAACCGCGACAACATGCCAGCAAACGGACAAGGAATGAAGGTGCGTACGTACAAATATTAAAATTATAAAATATGTGGATTCGAGATTTTTTTATACATTTAAACCAATTTTCAATGCCTTGAAGCTCTCGTGGCTGGTAACCTGGTGATGCTGTTTTTTAGCGTAAAGACTGGAAAGACTTTATTTTATGTGGCCAAGCTGTTTTCATAATGTTCAGATGCCATATCTCGACGATTCTACCTAGTCTATTTACCTTTATGCCTAATGTTGTTTGATAGATGCATATGTGTTAGGTTACGTGTGTTATTTTACGTTTTATTTAGATACAAACGTCTGACTGACGACGAACGATCACATGAAGCGGCCGTTCTACGCAACTTTAACATGCAGACGAGAGAAGTCAGGAGACGTCGCTTTTCACGAGGTTTGTTCATGTCTTTACTTAGAGGTATTTTAACAGTTTTCTTTTTCCGAACGTCGGTAGCTCTTTGGACTTTTCACCTGGTGGTCATACATTGTCACTCTCGTATCCAGTCTTCATTCCTCATTACGCCGCACATTTACACCATACTGGCGGTGCAAGCATAAGTGCATAAGTTTTACATGTTCCGAAAATGTGGCACACTTGCTCTTGCGGCATAAATATATGTATGGGCGCACTTTGGCGAAATTACGGCGCACGACTGCCACAGCTGCCATTGCTTTTCACTGAATGTATTGCACCTACTTATGAAAGAATTCTTGCTTCTTCCCCTGTTTCCGTCTCAGTTTTATTCACATGGCTGTTTTTTTCAGAGAAATCAAACAAAATTGCGGTATCGGACCTTCGATGGGCGGAGAAGCGCTTCATCAGCAGGATCGAATAATAGCGCATTTATCTGTTGTATGAAATTTCGTGCACACCCAATTTATCTATTTTGTCCCACGATTGACCTATTGAATCTCTGTGTGTATTGCAGATTTAACTGGTTGTTTTGTAATAATTTATACTATATATATATTAGGTAATGAGCTAACCAATACCAGCTCACTGGCCTCTAACTGGTTCTACGTATTTTGGCAATTTGATCATTGGTATGACTTCTGGTATCCATGCGATGCCCCAGTACCTAGGAATAGTTTGTAAATTAATGCCAATTCTTGGCCGAACGGCCTACTTCCACTCTCATTTTGTACATATTTCCCAATTTTTGGAACGTGGAACTGCTGTACTGTATTGTTTACTGACATACGCCGAACGAACTGTTGATTTGCTTTGTTTTTATGTATTGATTCATCCGCATAAAAGAATTAGTACACTTTTATTGATTCCGTGTTAGTTGTGTTTATGTATGTGAGGTGTATTTTGCTATAATGTGTGGTTTATTTCAGTATATCACTGTCTGCGTCTCTCAGGCGAGAGTGAATGCTACACTATTTGTAGCAAAAACGGCAAAAACGGCCTTCATATGTATATATTCAAACTCCGTAACCTTAATAAATACAGACATTCTTTGGCTCTTTAATGTATTTTGGCGTCTGTCAGCGAAATTACTTAATCTGCGTACGACAAAAACGTAGTATTATGTAATTTTTATGTAATTTTTATGTAATTTTCATATGTAATATGTATGTAGAGGAAGCCACCAATTAAGACAACATCCAATTAGGAATGCAGATTATCATGAACATTTGCAAAAAAAGACAGAACCAAACGCTGTACAAAAAAGCACGTTAATCGGTCACCTCCATTCCCTCACTGTTTGATGTACTGCTACTACTGCAAGGCTTCTCAGGGAGGTCCAGTGGCCTGTTGAATCCACAATTCGCTGTTTCGGCAGCAGAAAGGTCCAGAACAGAACCCAGTGGGGGCCTCTAAAGAGTGAACGTTAACATTACAGTCAGAACTTGATATTTTGACCACTTTCAGTAAAAAATAACAAAAATATTACCGGGACCAGGGCTTCCCGTCACACTATCTCGTTACGAAGGCTTATTCGACGGCCGGTTTTTTGGGGCAAATTCATTGGGTAGTTGTGCGGGGTTGAATGACATGTCTTCCAGTGTCACTCATAATTTGTTCGAGAGTCTGAAATTAGAAGTTGGACACCCGAAGCATGTCATTTTCGTAACGAATCTATGGAATTTTTCAAATATTCGATATTTTACCTCCAAAGAAGTCATAATGATGTTGAGGTGTGGAGAATGCAGACAAATAGAACTCAAACAAAGTCGAAAAGTAATAGTACAGAGGTAAATAGGTGAACAGTTGCTTCTGAAGCCTTAGACTTGACTTCTATGAAGCCATTGAGAAGGAAAGCTATGAAGAAAAATCTATTAACTGGCAAAGAAAATAACAGTTCTCTCTCCTCTCAAAGACCCTCAGTACTCAGTCAGAGTGGCAATGCCAAGTTTCAAAACGGAACATGCTAAAAATAATCCTTGGACGACTCAATAATGCTCACTGATTGAAGGAGTATACAATGGTCACCTCGTCGGTGATCTTCTATTGAGGGTCCATTTGAGAGAGGTACGCTTCAGCTTCTGTACTCTCTTCGCTATTGGAGCAGCCGGTTTGTAGAGTTTGTACTAAAATTGAAAATTTAGTTTTTTTACTTTGTACCAACTGCGACAAGAAAACTGGTGAGAAGCAAGTGCTTATTCCATGAAAATAGTTTTAGAGAATAGCTTGATAGTAGTTTTTTTTTATACTAACACATCACAGAAGAGCCAAAACATCTACTTCTTTCGCGTGTTTTTATGTTTCATTCACGTTTATGAATGAATGTACCATTTTTGAATAAAACAACTAAAAAACATGGAATTTTTAAGCTAACGAGGCAGCAAAAATAGATAAACCTATATCAAATGCTTATTATGGTTATTAAAAACAACGTTGCCGCCAGTCTGCCAGAAGGCGCCGTAGCGGAATGATGGATGCAACAAAGGCGCACAGCGTTACAGTACTTGAAGCAAACGCTACGTTTGTGTTCAATGGACGGTGCTCTAATCGTAATTTAAAATTTCCAGAAAATACAAAGTGCGGTTGAAGAAGGTGGTAAAATCGGCGGTAATAGACACGTTTAGATACAAAATACGAACCTTAGTTTAAGTAGTTTTGCTTTCAATTTGATTTTTTTACGCTTTTTCACTTTTTTGTACTATTTTGTGGAAAAAAGCTCTAAACCGGATGCTATTTCGCTGTAACGGCGCGGGATGGGCCGACAGTCTTTTACTCCAACCACAATGCGCCCTAATACTACAAAATAATTAAGCATAAAACAATTTGTAATAAGTACCTTAGCAGCCTTGTTGCTGAACAATTCGTCTCCCTGCACATTGTTCTCCACATTTTCGGCCACATTCGATCTGTCAGCAAAGGCCGGGTGACAAGAAGATACGCTCGTATCGCAACTAAATCGGAAAACAGAAAGGCGAGGAAATATCATGGATACAGACTACAATACACAACATAATAATTACATAGAGAGCCGGACATTATCGTTAAAGCTCAGAATTCAAAGTACAAAATCCAACCTAATGAACAATGAATCATCAATCAATGAAGTTGTGTAGATGGTCCTTTTCCACTTTGTTCTGTCTTGTCCCAATGGGTGTTCGCAAGGCGATGCCTGCCCACCGGTCTGCTAAACGAAAATATTAAAAAGCTATAAAAATACTCAGTGCAAAATGTGCAATGTGCCGCGAGCAAGTAAAAGAACACATAAGTAGACGGAAAGCAAGCGAAGTTCCACATATCATCTAAAATACAGGTAAATATAAGAAAAGTACAAACGGAGGCCAGTAAAACTGACAGCACGGTCAATCTTCTGAGCAGCCTGCATTGTAGATACGGTCGCAAGTTAAAGGGGAGAGGATGGGTACCTGGACACGCCCACAAAATCGACTCCTCTGAGCCGCAACGCAACCGCATCGAGATGGAAAGGATCTGTACTAGTAAACCACTAATTACGAAATTCCCCGTGAAATTCCCCGTGAAATTCTCTACATCTCTGGTGAATTTCGCTTAGTAATATTATGTATTACCTTAGTTATTGTCCGCAGAAAATCCTGGCTATAATGCAGGCGCAATATAGATCAATTAAACGGCTCATAGCTCCCGCAGTTTCAGTCTCCAGCACAAATGATTACATACGTTTTATTGCCCGTGAAATTTTCTGCATCCCTGGTGAATTTCGCTTAGTAATCTTATGTATTACCTTAGTTATTGTCCGCAGAAAATCCTGGCTATAATGCAGGCGCAATATAGATCAATTAAGCGGCTCATAGCTCCCGCAGTTTCAGTCTCCAGCACAAATGATTACATACGTTTGATTGCCCGTGAAATTTTCTACATTCCTGGTGAATTTCGCTTAGTAATCTTAAGTATTACTTTAGTTATTGTCCGCAGAAACTCCTCGCTATACTACATAACTTTTATAATTCTGGCGCAATGTAGATCAATTAAACGGCTCATAGCTCCCGCAGTTTCAGTCTCCAGCACAAATTATTACATACGTTTTATTCCCCGTGAAATGCTCTACATCCCTGGTGAATTTCGCTTAGTAATCTTAAGCATTACCTTAGTTATTGTCCGCAGAAAATCCTGGCTATAATGGAGGCACAATATAGATCAATTAAGCGGCTCATAGCTCCCGCAGTTTCAGTCTCCAGCTCAAATGATTACATACGTTTTATTCCCCGTGAAATTCTCTACATCCCTGGTGAATTTCGCTTAGTAATCTTAAGTATTACTTTAGTTATTGTCCGCAGAATCTCCTGGCTATACTGCATAACTTTTATAATTCTGGCGCAATGTAGATCAATTAAACGGCTCATAGCTCCCGCAGTTTCAGTCTCCAGCACAAATTATTACATACGTTTTATTCCCCGTGAAATGCTCTACATCCCTGGTGAATTTCGCTTAGTAATCTTAAGCATTACCTTAGTTATTGTCCGCAGAAAATCCTGGCTATAATGGAGGCACAATATAGATCAATTAAGCGGCTCATAGCTCCCGCAGTTTCAGTCTCCAGCTCAAATGATTACATACGTTTTATTCCCCGTGAAATTCTCTACATCCCTGGTGAATTTCGCTTAGTAATCTTAAGTATTACTTTAGTTATTGTCCGCAGAATCTCCTGGCTATACTGCATAACTTTTATAATTCTGGCGCAATGTAGATCAATTAAACGGCTCATAGCTCCCGCAGTTTCAGTCTCCAGCACAAATTATTACATACGTAACATTCTCTACATCCCTTGTGAATTTCGCTTAGTAATCTTATGTATCACCTTAGTTATTGTCCGCAGAAAATCCTGGCTATACTGCATAACTTTTATAATTCTGGCGCAATGTAGATCAATTAAACGGCTCATAGCTCCCGCAGTTTCAGTCTCCAGCACAAATTATTACATACGTTTTATTCCCCGTGAAATTATCTACATCCCTGGTGAATGTCGCTTAGTAATCTTATGTATTACCTTAGTTATTGTCCGCAGAAAATCCTGGCTATAATGGAGGCACAATATAGATCAATTAAGCGGCTCATAGCTCCCGCAGTTTCAGTCTCCAGCTCAAATGATTACATACGTTTTATTCCCCGTGAAATTCTCTACATCCCTGGTGAATTTCGCTTAGTAATCTTAAGTATTACTTTAGTTATTGTCCGCAGAATCTCCTGGCTATACTGCATAACTTTTATAATTCTGGCGCAATGTAGATCAATTAAACGGCTCATAGCTCCCGCAGTTTCAGTCTCCAGCACAAATTATTACATACGTTTTATTCCCCGTGAAATGCTCTACATCCCTGGTGAATTTCGCTTAGTAATCTTAAGCATTACTTTAGTTATTGTCCGCAGAATCTCCTGGCTATAATGCAGGCACAATATAGATCAATTAAGCGGCTCATAGCTCCCGCAGTTTCAGTCTCCAGCTCAAATGATTACATACGTTTTATTCCCCGTGAAATTCTCTACATCCCTGGTGAATTTAGCTTAGTAATCTTAAGTATTACTTTAGTTATTGTCCGCAGAATCTCCTGGCTATACTGCATAACTTTTATAATTCTGGCGCAATGTAGATCAATTAAACGGCTCATAGCTCCCGCAGTTTCAGTCTCCAGCACAAATTATTACATACGTTTTATTCCCCGTGAAATGCTCTACATCCCTGGTGAATTTCGCTTAGTAATCTTAAGCATTACTTTAGTTATTGTCCGCAGAATCTCCTGGCTATACTGCATAACTTTTATAATTCTGGCGCAATGTAGATCAATTAAACGGCTCATAGCTCCCGCAGTTTCAGTCTCCAGCACAAATTATTACATACGTTTTATTCCCCGTGAAATTCTCTACATCCCTTGGTGAATTTCGCTTAGTAATCTTATGTATCACCTTAGTTATTGTCCGCAGAAAATCCTGGCTATACTGCATAACTTTTATAATTCTGGCGCAATGTAGATCAATTAAACGGCTCATAGCTCCCGCAGTTTCAGTCTCCAGCACAAATTATTACATACGTTTTATTCCCCGTGAAATTATCTACATCCCTGGTGAATGTCGCTTAGTAATCTTATGTATTACCTTAGTTATTGTCCGCAGAAAATCCTGGCTATAATGCAGGCACAATATAGATCAATTAAGCGGCTCATAGCTCCCGCAGTTTCAGTCTCCATCTCAAATGATTACATACGTTTTATTCCCCGTGAAATTCTCTACATCCCTGGTGAATTTCGCTTAGTAATCTTAAGTATTACTTTAGTTATTGTCCGCAGAATCTCCTGGCTATACTGCATAACTTTTATAATTCTGGCGCAATGTAGATCAATTAAACGGCTCATAGCTCCCGCAGTTTCAGTCTCCAGCACAAATTATTACATATGTTTTATTCCCCGTGAAATTCTCTACATCCCTGGTGAATTTCGCTTAGTAATCGTATGTATTACCTTAGTTATTGTCCGCAGAAAATCCTGGCTATACTGCATAACTTTTATAATTCTGTCGCAATGTAGATCAATTAAACAGCTCATAGCTCCCGCAGTTTCAGTCTCCAGCGCAAATGATTACATACGTTTTATTGCCCGTGAAATTCTCTACATTCCTGGTGAATTTCGCTTAGTAATCGTATGTATTACCTTAGTTATTGTCCGCAGAAAATCCTGGCTATACTGCATAACTTTTATAATTCTGTCGCAATGTAGATCAATTAAATTCACCAGGAATGTAGAGAATTTCACGGGGAATAAAACGTATGTAATTATTTGTGCTGGAGACTGAAACTGCGGGAGTTATGAGCCGTTTAATTGATCTACATTGCGCCTGCATTATAGCCAGGATTTTCTGCTGACAATAACTAAGGTAATACATAAGATTACTAAGCGAAATTCACCAGGAATGTAGAGAATTTCACGGGGAATAAAAGGTATGTAATCATTTGCGCTGGAGACTGAAACTGCCGGAGCTATGAGCCGTTTAATTGATCTACATTGCGACAGAATTATAAAAGTTCTGCAGTATAGCCAGGATTTTCTGCGGACAATAACTAAGGTAATACATACGATTACTAAGCGAAATTCACCAGGAATGTAGAGAATTTCACGGGCAATAAAACGTATGTAATCATTTGCGCTGGAGACTGAAACTGCGGGAGCTATGAGCTGTTTAATTGATCTACATTGCGACAGAATTATAAAAGTTATGTAGTATAGCCAGGATTTTCTGCGGACAATAACTAAAGTAATACTTAAGATTACTAAGCGAAATTCACCAGGGATGTAGAGCATTTCACGGGGAATAAAACGTATGTAATCATTTGTGCTGGTGACTGAAACTGCGGGAGCTATGAGCCGTTTAATTGATCTACATTGCGCCAGAATTATAAAAGTTATGCAGTATAGCCAGGAGTTTCTGCGGACAATAACTAAAGCAATACTTAAGATTACTAAGCGAAATTCACCAGGGATGTAGAGAATTTTACGGGGAATAAAACGTATGTAATAGAGCCGTTTAATTGATCTATATTGCGCCTGCATTATAGCCAGGATTTTCTGCGGACAATAACTAAGGTAATACATAAGATTACTAAGCGAAATTCACCAGGAATGTAGAGAATTTCACGGGGAATAAAACGTATGTAATTATTTGTGCTGGAGACTGAAACTGCGGGAGTTATGAGCCGTTTAATTGATCTACATTGCGCCTGCATTATAGCCAGGATTTTCTGCTGACAATAACTAAGGTAATACATAAGATTACTAAGCGAAATTCACCAGGAATGTAGAGAATTTCACGGGGAATAAAAGGTATGTAATCATTTGCGCTGGAGACTGAAACTGCCGGAGCTATGAGCCTATGAACGCAATAAAGTATATAAATACTTTATAGCAAGAAATATGCAGGTTTACCTAATTATGATATATTCCTTTGTTATATATAAATACTTTATTGCGTTAAAAAGTCTCGCCGGATCAGTGAAATGAAATGTCCACAGATTTGTCCTAATCCCTCAAAAATCGGTGGTGGCCCTTCTCTATATCGGGCCATTTTAATTCAAGAAGGGTTTCTCTCTTCATGGGGACGTCCGTAGTTAACAAAGTACAGTAGACACGTGTCGAGCCTTTGGACTCCCGAGGTTTTTAGAATAAAAGACAAGTCGCAATTCTTATCTTTATTCAAATCACCAACGAAGAACAGGAAGTTTGAGCGAGTCATCCCCGAAGACTTCTGATACAGGAGGCAATCTCTATTAGAGAGAATCAGCCGTTACTGAACAGGAAGTTTGAGCGTTCTACATCCTCGTCTGCCCGTCCTATCTCTCTCAATCCACTCACTCTCTCTCTTGACCCCGCAAGGGGTGTTGCAATTGCCTAGATTGTGAGTTTCGCTGTACTTTGTAGTTTCTGAGCCTCGATTTGTCATCATTTTATTCACCTCGTATACCATGTGTTTCACATCACTTTTAATGAGTTCGGTAGTTATGTATGTTTCATTGTATATGCAAATTTGTGTCCGTTCGTTTATGTAATTTTGAATGCACAGTTAGTTATTCGTAGTAATTGCAGGTTGTTTCACCTTGATAATGGCTTTGCCGAAACGTTGGTGATTTGAATAAAGACATTTTAATTCACCCCATTCGCATCTACGGAAACTGGTCAATTTTACTTAAAGGGAGAGGCGCACGAGGAAAAAAATTTCCCCCATTTAATTGTGGAGAAAGTCCTGAATTTCAGAAATATTACTGTGAAAACCGCATTTTTACACCTAGAACTCGGAGAGTTATCCCCCGGCAAACAGTTCGGCCAGGTGCCGTAGACAGAACGTCAACATTTCTTTTTACGGTTTATATTCGTCCATCATCGTTCATTTTCTTCATAATAATGCTTAAACGAATAAAGATAATTCCTGCGGTAATTACAAAGCGTTTCCCATACTGCAAACCCCTAAAAGAGAAAAATTGTTTCTGACTACTGTACCTAGCCGAACTGTTTGCCGGGGAATAACTATACGAGTTCTAGGTGCAGAGAAATGCGGTTTCACAGTAATATTTCTGAAATTCCCGACATTCTGTGCAAGTAAATTAATAAAGAGTTTTTTCTCGTGGGCCTCTCCCTTTAATACTGACATTTCATGCATGCTTCTATTCGCCATTCTAATTCACCCCATTCGCGGAAACCACTTTCCCCATACTAAGGATAAGATACTTTTGATGCCAAGCTAGCCAAAACGTTATTTCTAAACACCGTATTTATATTGATAACGCCGACAATGTAAAAAGTTATTCCTAACTTAACGACCTTCCCGTAGTGTATTTTCTAAACAGGACCAGCAAGTCTTCGATGTTTATTTTAGAACAGACGTCAAGGGAGAGGCCCACGAGAAAAAACTTTTGTTCGATTTATTTGCGCAGAATGTCCGGAATTACAGAAATGTTACTGTGAAATCCGCATTTCTTTGCACCTAAAACTCACATGGTTATTCCCCGGCAAACAGTTCGGCCAGGTACCGTAGTCAGGAAAGTTTAAATCCATCCGTTAGCATTCTTTCTCTTCATAGTAATGGTTAAACGAATGAAGATCGTTCCTACGATTATAACAAGGCGTTTCCAATACTGTAGTGCCCTAAATGCGCCAAATTGATTCTGATTACGGTACTTGGCCGAACTGTTTGCTGCGGAATAACTCGGTGAGTTTTAGGTGCAAAAAATGCGGTTTTCACGGTAACATTTCTGAAATTCCGGACATTCTGTGCAAATAAATTAAGGGAAACTTTTTTCTCGTGAGCCTCTCCCTTAAAGCGAAATACCACCCGGTTTGGGGTTTTTTTCACCAAAAATAGTTTGAAAAAAGTTATAAACGAAAATAAACATAAAAACACAAACAAATAAGACGATCTTGCATAAAAATGTTCTCAAACAACCATTTTTGCGATTTTGTATGGGAAAATTCGCTTCCCGCGATTTGCCTATTTTAATACTAACACGGCCATGGAAAAATCGCGAGATGGCCCTTTCAAATGATCACAGTCCGCAGAACCCAAATGACGAAATGTTGACAAAATATTTTGAATTTGGCTAGTAAAAGTCCAAAAACTCACTGTTTGAAAACGGTGGTAAACGCACGGTTGTTTACTCCTCCTCTTTTTGTGTTTTTTTTTTGTTGAGACCGACCGCTAATTCGCTTTAAAGAAGGTCTCGAGTTTCCAGAGCTTCCTTAATATCTCTCTCTTATCACATTTTGTTGCCAGAAGGGAACATTGCCTGCGGTTCAAAATAGGTCCAAATTCCCAAGTTAGTTTGCATAATGATATGTTTATAATATGTGGTTCCCTTTTCAAGCGGACGCTAAGTGGAGCTTGTATGTGAAAAGGAACCTCGTGGACGGAAACCGAGTGCCTCTGCGACACCGAATTTTGCTTTCTTCCGTTCTTCTCAAAGAGGAACATTTCTCTTAATAAATTTGTTTCCATAAAACTTGTTTGCTTCTGTTTTCGGAACTTTCGGACTGCCTCTCTGTCGTCCACTATACGTGTTCTTATCCATTGTTTCAACACCGGAACTTTCAACTTTCCTGCAATTAGTCGCTTGATATTAATTCCCGTCGCTTTCCCGTTACTTTAACATGTGCATATGATGACTCATTATTAACATCTTGGATATATGTGATTATTTCAGTTGTATCAGTGATATCGTTAACTCGTCCACTGAGCAACCAGCTTCCCTGAACTTCAACCATCTTCAACAGCGACAAAGAGTAAGTCCGCATTTTATTATTGCGTACAATGATTTTGTAGGTGGAATATAGTGAAGTACGTGCTTATTGTTTAGCATTTTGTTTGCTTCGCCATACAATAAGATGTATGGCGTTATGGCGGTATTACATACACTGTACTACGTGCATTTAGTATCCTATATCACGAAATTTAGATACCGGCCAAAAAAATTTACGTGTTGCGGGGACTTTAAGGAGCAGGAGTTGCTGTCCTACGGCAGCTACTGTGTTCCGTCCACACACCACCTCCGCCCACGGCTTCTCAAGCATTTCGCGACCGCGATAATCGACCATGGAGGATGCTCCCGTACAAACGTCAGTTTTGTTTTCGGCTACAGTTTTTGTTACTTGCATATTTGTTCCTATACTTTAATGCTAATTTGCTTAATAGTTACGTGACCTTCAACCAACACCGAACATCGTGTACATCGACGGAGTTAGTTCTCAATACTGAATTGCAAAATTGTAAATGTGAGGACGATGCTTAAAATGGGCATTAGACGGAACACATACGGTATGGACGGATTTTAGTGTAGTTAAACTGATTAAGGACGATTGTTTCAGCGCCTCGTGAAGTCTCCAGCTTTCGAGATAGTTCTCCCATTTGTGCGGGAACGACATCTCGGCCAACTCCTCGACCACCTCGCCGAAGATGCCTCACAATTAGAAGTGCATAGAGATATAGGGGTCGTTGCGACACTGGTGAGTACACTAGTGAGCGCGATCCCAATCTTTATGCACTCACCCGAGGCTGCAACTACCATAAAGGGCTTTGTGAGTGAGGTCAGCTTTTTGTTCATCTTGATTTGATTTTCACTAGTACATAGACTTAACTGCCGGTGAGAGTCGTTGTCCATGACCTTAACAATCAACGTTAATTGATTTATTCTTTAGTTAGGAGGCCTTTTGGAGCAAAGGAAACGAGCTGGTCTCGCGATGCCAGACGTTCCGAGCTTCGCGGTCGCCGGAGAGTCTCTGCAGGTGTGTTCACATGCATACTATCATATTGACATTGCAATAATAACAATAATTGGTTTACACCTAGCGTCTTGGACTCATTTGATTTGTAAGCTGTAAAGAAGCCGAAATGAGGGGGTAAAACTTTGCAAAAACAACTAAAAATGTCCACATTTATTTAATTTACCTAGGAAAATAGGGAAAAACAACATATTTAAACGTTTGTGCGAGTTTCTTCCTTTCTGAATAGAGGTTTATGTTAAATTGCCGGACTTCTTTTTTTTCAAGCGATAATAGGTGACACAAAGTTGCTTTGGCTTGTAATCAAACTTATTTTCAGCACACACCAGATCGAGCAGTGCGCACCCGCTACCGACACCCCTCAAACACCAGGAAGGTGTGTTCCTTTGACTAGATTAGATGGTTGAAGGTTTCACATGTAGTTGATGCTTCCATAGATGGTCTTAAGGTAAACATGATATACTAATGTCTTGTCTCGGTTGCTCGGCACAAAGCCCAGAATATTTTTTTCATGAATTAATGTTTTCAGTTCCGCCAACAGCGCACTGCTAAGGTCTCCCTGGGCACTCGGAGCTTGGCACAATTGGTTACTGGACCGGTACGCGATTTTGCACATCGTTATAAGAGTATCATCTTTGAATGCGGTAGTCGTAAGTTGGGGTGTATATTTTTTTTCTTTTACATAATCCAGCTAGTCTCTCTCTTTCTTATCCTCTCTCCCTCTCTAACGTCTTCTATCTCTCTCGTTTTCTCTCTCGGTTTCTCTCTCTCTTTATATGTTGTTAATACAGCGCAGATTGGCAATTAGCTACTAACTTCGACTTGAGTCACTTCAGGGTGAGCGCGCATTTTACTTGCACGATTACCGCGGTCCTGATGACCACATGGCCAAACTTTTTTGCTCCACGCTTTTGGACAGAAGAAGGTAGTTGGATGGAAAGGCCTTCCCAGCGAGTAAGCATTTGTCGACTATATAGAAATCCACGTCATAGCATTTCCGAGCGTTACCTTGTGTGAAATTCTTTCAAAAATCCCCCAAAAAAGCCAGATCACGTCCCGATTTCGCCCCGATCACAAATAATCGGGGCTAAATTGGGAACTAGGCCGGATTCGCCCGATTCTTTCAAAAAACCTCGATTTCGCCCCGATTATTTTCCGAAAAACTCGATTTGACCCGATCTTTTCCCAAAACCCCGATTTCGCCTCGATTTTTTAGCCAAAAAAACCGATTTCGCCCTTATGAAGGCATAGTTTTTTTAGGGACTTGATCGGGGCGAAATCGGGGTTTTTGGTTTCCCTTGTATTCACTTTCATTTGTTCACAATGAGCCTTGTAATCTTTAGCCTCTTCGTAAATGTGCAGAAGCTAGGGGAAGGCACCTATGGAGAAGTGTTTAAGGCCACATACAGAGGACAGCAGGTGGCTGTGAAGGTGAGAAAAAAAACACTTCACGGTTTTTAGTCGAATATGCTTATTATGTTAAGTAATAAACTAAAAGATGAAGTACTCAAAATGCCAATTCGAATGTCGCACGTTTTTGGACGATGATTCTAATTCTTTTCCTGGTAAAGGGACGTGCTCATGACAAAATTGTTTCATTTTACCACAATATACTGGCTGCCAAACCTCAAATACAAATGCTTAAACTGAGATGGTAAAGGTAAACAAAGGTAAGGTTAGAGCCGGAATTTTACGGTTGGGTTGTTTTTTGTCGAATTCCTCTAAAGAGTCTCTAAAGAGTTATGTAATATTAAAGGCTATGAGGTTGTAATATGAAGGGTTCGTTTTTTTCTTTAAAAGGAAGTTAAACAAAACAATGTGCATTTAGGTCATGCCCATCACTAATCATGATGGCGGATTCATGGGCAAGGTGAATGGGGAGGCGCTGAAAGATGCGTCGCTCGTTATTCCCGAGGTAAGAATGACACTCAGATAAAAACTAAACGTGTCATATATTTTAAACACTTTTCACATACGTGTTTGATTCTCCATTCCTTTTTTTCACTGAATTGATCGCCTCATCTCGAGCAACATTCTAGTTCGTCATCACGCAGGAGTTGAGTAGGCTGGCCCAGGGAACGCGCAACAACACCGACTCGTTCATTGGACTACATGAAGCCCGCGTGGTCCGAGGTAATACACACACATCTTAGTAGTTGTTTCCGGATCCGTATCTTATTGCTACAAATTTGCCGCATGTTCAGGGACAGAAAGATGAGTAAACGCAATCTTCGGTGTGAAAAATTTCGCTGATTCAAAGCTGCAATAGTGAAAATATATATGTGCCTGCTAATCATAATACTAAAGGTTTTATATTTAGGATGCTACCCAGGCGAATTCTTGGACGCGTGGGATCGTTTCAAGGCAGTGAATAACACTGAGAACGTACGCCCGGATCAATACGCCGACAAAGTGAGTTCAGGATTTAAGTCGACTTACACGCGTTGCGTCAGTTTCACCTTTTGTTGAAAAAGAGGTCTTGCCTTATGATACGATACTGTAGAAAGCAATACTGCTGCACATATTTATTTTTTCAAAAGACGTGATGTCTATAAGTGTATATTTTTGCTTGACTACTTCGTGGGACCGCGCTGTTGTGTCTTTGTTGTATTCAAAGCAAGTGAATTTCAGGACCAGCTATTTGTGACCATGGCATTAGATTTGAGCGGAGCAGACCTCGACTCTTATAAGGTAAGGTTAACTAATGATAGTGTTTTTCTATAAATTATTGCACTATTTATAATCGAAGGAGGTGCTAGTTGTTCCAATCGAACCACTCCTTCAGAAGCTAAGCTCTGCCTTCACCTGCACCTATCAGCGTGTATATTTCTGATTGAACAAGTCGTTTTTTTTAGGATACTTGTCGTTCGCATTTTGTTTATAAATTAATTAATTAATAAGCTAAAAGCCTTCTCTTATAGATCAAGAGCGTGGAGGAGGCGACCTCCATTCTTTTGCAAACCATGTGGGCTCTCATGGCTGCCGAGAAGGAGCTCAAATTTGAGCATCGGGACCTCCACGCAGGGAACGTTCTTCTGCAGAAGTCTGATGAGGAGCACATCAGGTAGAGGGATTAATTTGCCTAGAATACTCACTTGGTTATCTTCGCCATGTTTTCTATTTTAACTAATACTCGTCGTAAGAATAGCTTCAATCTGTTAAATTCAGTTGAGAAATAAGGCATCTGCATTCATAATGTTGATTCTTTTACTTTTAAAGTATGTTTCGTTTACGACTTAATGAGGCATATATATCCTGGAGAATTGATTCGCTTGTGATTATGTTAAATAATTAGACGCAATCGTGATTAGCTTATAAGGTTTCATTTGTTTGTAAAGGAAGGACGTTACTTACTTAGGGCACGTTTCAGTTTTCGAGTTGATGACGTTCCTCGCTCAGTCCGATCTCACGGTGTAAGGGTGCGCATAATCGACTTCACCCTGTCGAGAATGGAGAAGGGTGAGTCGATTGTCTATATTGTTTGTTATGTTTGAAACTGAAGAGAAGGCTTCAACTAGTTGCGAAGTTCATTCCATTCCAATTCGTGGAAGGTGGTAGGAGGGACTGACTGTGAGTCACCTATGAGGTGTTAATAACCTTAGTTCGGTAAACTATTTTCAGGAACAACCAAGATCTTCCTGGATCCATCGGGTGATGTCGAGCTCTTCAGTGGTCGTGACGACTATCAGTTCGACGTGTATCGACTCATGCGCGCCCACAACAAGTGAGTGGTTGATCGTATTGCAGATGAACAAGTTTGACTCCGGCTTTTGTTCTTTGCGAGTGTTGAGGAAATCTTTCGCAAACGAATTGTAACCATGCATGTTCAGGAACAACTGGCAGACTTTCTGCCCCAAGTCGAATTTGTTGTGGGTTCACTACTTAAGTCGGAAGTGCGTGGAAGTCACGTGTCGGGTGGGTTTTTAAATCTTTTTTTTCTTGTCCGAACCATCCATTCCCCCTAAATGTCTGCTTATGCGTCATGCTTTCCTCTACCTGGTATAAACATACAAATAGGCAGTCTAACCATGAACTCGTCACGGACACCATATGCCGCGAATGCTTTATTATTATTAACTCAATTGTGCTCGATTACGTATATTGAAAATAGCCGACCTCTGAACGGCCGGTGTGCTTCTGGGTAGTTTAACTATGTTATTCCTAACCATTCTAGGTTGAAACATAAAAAGTGTTTAATGGGTTGAAATTTAGAAGCGTACCCTAAAGAAGCAAAGACAACAGCTTCAAGAGATTTTTGATAGGTGCGTTCGATTGTTATTTTTTTTGTTAATTATTTTTTGTTTTTTGTTAACTGTTTATTGCGTGATCTCTCTCATTTTAAATTTGTTATAGTAGGCGTGTTTTAGCGGCTTTCATGAATTCTGCAGCGGGTCTCGCAGATAATGACCTATACGGAGTTGTATGGCAACTTTCCTTTGTCAGGCAAACGAGAAATTTTTGTAATGAAACTGCCTGTTTTAGACTGCTTGAGTACGACTCACTGGAGCATTTTGTCAGCGAAGACACTGCTTTTATCGATACTGTGAAGAACGAGTATGTGATCGAAGAGTAAGCGTCCATTGACTTGTGTGCCTAATGATGATGTATGTCTGATGATGTACTCTAATGTTAAAAATGTACCCTTTTCGTTAAATTTATGTTTCTTTTCTCTCGTCAATGAATGTTTTTCGTTACCGGTAAATGTTTAATAGCTCTCGATTTTTTTTTGTTTGGGCGTTTTGTTGTTAGCTGGCTCGCCGTGTTTCGTTTATTTCCATTAAGTATATGCACGAGACTTTGCTTAATATTCGACATATTTATTATATATACTCATAAGTTACTTTCTATAAGATTGATGTTGTTTTAGCACTTATTATATATATACTTTCATAAGTTACTTTCTATAAGATTGGTGTTGTTTTAGCATACTGTTATTGTAAACCTGTATGAGTCGTATATTCACTGGTCGCAATTCCATGCGTTCGCTTATTGGCCTTCAAATTGTGTTATTAATCTATGTTTTCATTCTACATGTGCAGATACTTGATTTTGTTATGCCATATATTCTATATCTTCCATACTTTATTGTGTATGATATTGATGCTGTTTTATTAAACTATTCTTGTAAATGTTCTTTATATATGTTGTGACGTTTCACAACTGATTCCAAATGACCAAATCACCGTATCAGGATAGACAGAGATTCAAATCTCCCGCCAACTTAACCTGATAAGTGATCACCTGCACATCAATGTGCTCGCCTATTAATTCCTACTGATTATAGTTATCTGACTCCCGTTGTTGTTTATCATCGCTCTCGCGACTGCACGTGAGAACACCGGAGCTTCGTGCTCAGTCTTCGCTGGACAGTCTTCCAGCATCGTCTACTTGGGGAGCAGCCCCGTTCATCGTCTACTTGGGGAGCAGCCCCGTTCATCGTCTACTTGGGGAGCAGCCCCGTTCATCGTCTACAGCATTAATTGGGCCTAAGGCCATTGAACGTTTACCTCAAATTGTCTTACAATAAATACTTTATACACTTCTTGTGTAGTACACATCCTGGTGAAGGGACTACGAGAGTAAACACTCTTTATATGGTGCCACGAACCGAGAACAAATCGGAAATTGTATAAATGCAATACAACAAATAGTGTGCAATTTGCACGTAAAATTTCTTTATTAAAATTATATATTCCTCTTTCATCAGAAGTCTTCACGATGACGCCGAGTCCGAGGTGCAGTCAGCGCAACGGATTCCTGAAATCAAAATTGTCTGAGTTGCTTGAATCAGCACATGAAATCTGCCGAAAGTCTCACGATGTCCTTATTCAAAACTGGAGCACAGTTTTCAATTACGGCAATGTTGAGCTAGGTACTCAAATAGCCTTCCTCATGGAAACGCTAGAAGAACTCGTTGTTCATATAGAGACTGAGATCATTGACCTCGAGCAAATTCTACCTCTGACAGAAATGGAAAAATTTGCAATTAACAGCAATCTCCATAAAATCTTCAAGAACTGTCTTAAAGCTCATCGACAGATGAAGAACAAATACAGGATGTACGAAATAATGCAGGAGTTGAAACCAGACGATCTGGTACAAATCAGTTATTACAACTATGCTGAACGCAAAGTAAATCAAAATGAGAAGAAATGCCTACCGGACGAAGGGAAGCGAAATGAAGAGTCCGCGAACCACGTGCATACACACAATTCCGAGAGTCATTTGGGTCTACAGAAGCACATGGAACTCGGCACACGCGGGCCTGACACCGTCGACCAACCTGAAAAAAATTGCAAGTTATTGCAAGGAAAATATCGCAAATCTCTCACTCCACTCAACGAGGGAAAGCCACTTATCACATTCCACACTTCAGTTGAAGAAAATTCGAGGAATGGATGAACTAAATCAGGAAAATTCCACCAAGAAAGGTGGGGCACAAATGGACAGAAAAGCTGTTCGCTACATCTGGAACCCGGGAATATAAATCATGAACACACAATAAATGTCCACCACGTGGATGTACACCCAAATCTCGTTGACTTTGACTTCGAGGAAAGAAGCTGACACAAAATGCATCAATCCGAACGGTTACAGAAAGACAAAGTCCTTCGGAAAAATTTTCTTCAGAGAAAAACAAATGAAATTGGCAATCCGCTTATATCATTCAAAACCAGGTTATTCTCCACATAGCCAAAGGTGAGCGTACAAATACGGAGAACTTCAAAAGCCAAAGGTGAGCGTACTATCAAATACGGAGAACTTCAAATCTTTAACCCAAATTGGGGAAGGACTAAAATCGAATCAAATGTTGAAAGACACAACACATAAAGCAAATATTTCACCTAGTTAGCATCCAAATTGGAGAATTCTCGAGGATAATTCCATGTCGAAATGCAGCCTTCCATTCCACATCATTCTCAGATTCTACATCAGAAATAAAACCTGCAAGTGAACCACAATTAAATTACGAATACAAGATTGTTCGTCAGCCGGGAGGGCCGCAGACGGCTACAACGTA
>JAANDG010000817.1:0-54611 GCA_036852015.1 Pelodera strongyloides | reverse complement strand
CATATTCACCACTATGATTCCCACTGGGAAATATTCCTTGGGGACAGAAAATAGCATTCTAACGTCAGACAAGTCAGACTCGTAGAGAAAATTCCCCTAGGGGAAACGAGTGGTGAGAATGGCCTCCGAGTAACATACATTATTACTTCTGACACACATACATATATTGTTACGCATAATTAAGGGAAAATAAATCTACAAATATTCCCTTATTACAGTATATATACCCACGACCTTGAATGGACCAAGGGCGGTTGCCGCATGCACCGGTCCCACAACTTTATGGGCGGCTACTTCTCGGTTACGGTAGCACGGACCTAGCTCCAAAAATGTAAACTCGCTTTGTAAAATATTCCAAAGAAGCCCTTCTTTTCCGACAGAAGCATGCTGTGCATTTTTGGGACTCTTCGCATGTACGCACATGTACATATGATAAGTAGGGTCACGACCAAGAGTCCATCGAACGAATAGGCTGAAATAGTATGTATAAGAGGCAAAACAACGACTGCTAAAAAGGGACCAAAAGTTGATCCTCTACAAGTTTTAAATTTAAACGCGCTAAGCTAAAGGTATAACCACAATTACTTCGATAAATAATACATAATAAAATAATACAAACTTAAAAAGCATGTCACTTCTCAAAAATCCCCTATAAGCAATACATAAAAAAATTACCATTCATCTTATATCAACCGGAATAAACGAAGGTACAAAGCAACGCTAGTCCCCTGAAATGGAAAAGTTGAGTACAAAATTATAGTTAAAAATTACGCGATCATGATAGTCACGCTATTTCCAATTTATAAAAAAAATCAATATGTAAACATCTGGTGGGTTATAACCGTATCTTTCTAGAAGTAAAACAAACATGTACACACTATCACATAACTTTATTTGGAGATTATTTGCTCTGTATTATGCGTATCACAAATGCGGAATGTACACAACTACCAATTGTATCTGAAAACTATTCACATAAAGGAATGTATAAAAAGATGAGAAAAAGTTAATTCTGTATAAAATCGGACTATCTAACAACTACTGCTAAACTATGTACACACAATATAGGATTAGAATTCTATACAATAAAAAGGTTTATCAACGTTGTTATAAAATATGCGCTCAAACTCAAAGAAACACTGGTGTTTGTCACATATTATGCGTTCTAGGCAACCGGATGATACCAAAACTAGTGGTAAATGCAATTTGCCGACGAAATGAGCTGCGCTACGGTTTAAATGAAGGTTTGCGACACGGTTTAAATATTATATATATATATATCAACGTCCTCCCTCTTATTTTGCTCACTGGTTACTATAAACCTGTAACTCAGGAAATAATTTAAAGGAAATAACGTTCACTACATTACAGCACTAAAATGATCTGATCACACAAGGTATAACATGGTCAACTGAACAGACAGACCACAAGACACAAGATATTAAACTCTGCATATATATGTCATAGTTTACACTTTATATTCTCGGAACTTGCGTACTGCATCGGATTGATGACGATCCTGCTCCTTCCAACTATTAGCCACAGGTCTGAAAACAAAGAGTATAAAGTTGTTCTAGACTATGTAGACTGCCAAAGTTGCAGTTTTTTTATTTAATTACAGTCAACAGTCGTGCAATGAATAATTATTCCACTTTTTGATTATTCATCCTCTATGTTACAGTAACGTATATGATTAAATGAAAAGCATAACTTCTGCTTAGGCTTGAAACATCTATACTTAGAAAGTAACATTCGCAGAAGCAAAACACAAATCACACCTCTGTTCTTTCCCTTTCTCTTCAGGTTTGATCATTTGAGTCCTCGGGGCGGCCACCCAATGCATCGACTAAATTGCCAATTTTGCTTGTATACGGTACTTAACATACTTCATGGATATGCTTATGAATTCACTTTAAAAAAGAATTGGCATAAAATTTCACATTCTATTATCATTAATCATTAGAGCACTATAGTTATAGAAATACGCAATTAACGGTAGAAATAGTCACAAGTATATCTAATTACCTGTCTAATTGCCTCCTGATTTGCAGCAAATTCTTCATATGAATATGGTAGAGGTGAATCCAACCAGAGATCGTAGACACGTCTCTTTGATGGATCTGCGAGGGTCTCGTAAGCAAGCTAAATATATTCATATAAGCCTAGCACTGAATGGCAGAATGGCCATCTATACTCAGCAGGAAGCATACTATACATATATGAACTACAGTGCCACAGACAGGGCAAGTTGAATCTTGAAATCAAAACTACTGTTTCTGTCCAATACATAAATGACGAGAATAAAAACTTCAGAACCTTACTTTCCAATCCCGGTCAAAAAGCACATCAATATCGTTATTCAATCATATTTCTTCGCACTCCTAATAGAAAGTAATATTTTACCCAAATACTCAACAAGACCTGATACATACCTTCAACTTCACAAATGCTTCCTCTTCCCCTTGTATCTTGTCCGGATGTGTTGAACGTACTCGCGCTTTATACTCAGTCGTGATTTGTTCCGTCTAAAATATATGATCCTTCGTAAAGGAAATTTTGTTGTATGTCACGGTCAACTAACTTGTAATTACTGCCTTGAAAAACTGGATAAATACCCGCGCTATAGTTAATAATCTTTTTATTACCCAAACACCATTTCAAAAGACAGAGAAACAAACTGTAAATAATTCCCAAACAAAGTGGAGGACATAACTTACCGAAGAATCCCGGGAGCATCCGAGAAGTTCGTACAATGCCGCGGCCTTTCTCGAGTCACCGCTTAATATTGCGTCCACGGCGCTGGGCATCCTCTGAAACCGAATAGAAATTAATCACGTCAAGGTATACGGTATATAATAATTTATTACGTTCACATAAAATATATGCTACGTACAGTTTTGTATGAGACAGTTAATAAATGCAAGAATCAAAGATACATAAAAGATCTTGGTTCAAACAGATCAGTTACGAAACAACCAAACAGTGTGTAAAATGAAAAATTCATTATTCATTTCAGGGTGCCAAACAACAAACAACAACAATTTTCCAACAAATTCAACAACGGGGTACAACAAAAACAGAACCCCAAATTAGCAACTGTAAAAACATTCAGAATCACAATTAAGTCCTACAAAAAAAGAAAATTAAAATTAATAAAATGAACGAACTGTAAATAATTACTTGTGATACAGTATAACTAACGTAATAACTTGAACGAACGGGAAAAATCCACATAAAAGTACGCAGAAACAGTCATTATTCGAGCTAACAAAGACCTATAAGAAGTAAGGCACAAGTCTAGAATAAACAAAAAGAGTATAGAATTTGTGCATCCGAACACCCGTCAGAAATGTAACAGTTTCTAATTGTTGTTATCTCAAGTACCGTGTGCAGTACGATCATAGAAGATGTGCTCGTACACTTCAAGGCGGCTCAAGGTGTCTTTACACTGTATACACTGAATCACACTACAAACTACAATATGGTTTAAATGAAAACAAACTACAAACCGATTGCAGTCCTCACACTTCCACTTCACCTTCCGATTCATCATCGATAAAGAATTCCATTGCCTCGTCGTCTTCACTCTCCGTCTCCTCATCACTATCTGACTCCGAAGAAACGGTCTCTTTCTCTCCAGTCTCTGCTTGATTCTCTGTCTTTGCCTTCTTCTTTTTCTTGGAAGGCTCCTGCACAGGTACACTCTCACCACCTCCAGAAACACCGTTAATCTCAAGTGGTGTTTCTGCATCGCTTTCTGAAAAATAACACAATAACACTATACAAATAACATATACAGGATATGCTATGAAGCGATGAAGCTTAAAAATGTAATCTTATTATATAAAGGAGAAGAGTTTGTCACGGGTTTGTTTTTATGTGCACAACGAAATCCCTTCATAAAGAAAAATACTTCGATCGGAAGAGCATACAAAATCTTTATCGCTGGCGAGATTCGAACCCACAGCAGCGCACAACCTCTCGATTCACAGTCCAACGCTCTACCGGTTGAGCTATGCTAGCTTATCCCAAGAGTAACAATCTGCTCTACATAGAGCCCTTCAATGGCAAATTTGCATGCTAGCATTAGTCGAGTGGAGATCCAAACTGAACTGATTAGTATACGTTTCCACAATCAGATACGTGTGAATGTAAATGGCACGGAAGAGAAAGAGACGAGAGTTAACTTTCTACGTTTTAGCAATTCTTTTTTTAAATAGGGAAACAATCGGCCGAAGGCCGATTCCTCCAGTCGGAGAAGAGCCCGTAGGGCTCTTTGAACGGCTGGTAAACAATAAGTGTAATAGATCAGCAAAAAAATCTGTAACTCCTCGCTGAAGACTGAAGAGTCGAACGGTTCAATAACAAAAGCCATTACCGTTTACAGTATATATATACATATATATAAACGCCAATGTTCATCACTACGCAGTGTTAAAACGACACAAAGAATCTTATCACTAAACGAAAAAGAATGATACCAAGCGCACGTACCTTCTTTCTGTTCACCAGTTGCTGTTGCCAACTTCGTGACAACCTTATTTTTGTTATTCTTTTTGTCGGTCTTGAATCGTAATTGTTGTTCGTTCAATTGCTTTCTAGCTGTTCGGCGCATTTGGCGTGAAACCTGAAAACCCCTAATTAACGGAGGTGCAAGCGTAGATAATTAAAGACAGTAAAGAAATAATCTGTAATCTGTGCTAGGGACTAACACAGATACCTTAGTATAATGATGCACGAACGCCCTTACCTGGACAATACTTAACCTGTAGACGTCCCACGATTTCTTCAGCTTCTCTTCTGGCTGTAGGCGACGGAATTGTGAAGTGACAGCGTTTACCTGAACAGGATACATAAACCACAATCAAGATTCTCTTAGTACTATAAGGACTAAGGACTAAAGATATTTAAAACTAGATCAGGTTGCACTTTAATCAGTGACTTAGCAAGGGTAGACCACCCACGGCTACGGTGAGAATCTTGCCTTATATTTAACTTCAAGTGCCAATTCGTAGCCTTGTCCACTAAGTAACAAAAAATTATTGTTCATTTTCTGGAGCAATCAAGTTTTTCAGAAAAGGACGTCAGCAAATGGCTAATTGTACAATATTACGCACCACCACAAAAACCGCATGTACGCAAAAAACCGCATTGGGTGTTCGAACACTCAAAAACCGCACGCGCCAACTTTGTTACGCACGAAACCGCATAAAACCGCATTTGTTACACATGAAACCGCATAAACATATTTTTAGTAAAAAAACGTTCCAGCCAAACCAGTTAATCTTTAAACCATCTTATTATCTTATTAACTAACTACTATCATTAACTAAATTTTAATATCAAAGTTTGTCTCTCCGACATGCTAACCTACGCTTGCGCGACAAAGCAAAGTGAACGGGGCTAAAGTTTACCCAAAGTGCTCGGGATTAACGTAGGAACTTCCAAGCTTTTCCAACTAAATCGATAATACGCCGAAAATGCACTGCACACAAATAAATTAAATTAAGAAAACTAATACATAAAAATAGGTGACATGTTTCCAGAGTTTACCGTATATTACCAAGCTACTGCGTGGAATGATTATTCCTATTATAACGCAACATCTGTAATTGATTACCTTCATAAAAAATGCAAAGAATAGTTTTTAGCAGGATTTTAGCTTCATGTGTAACACTGTGGTGTTTTTGCGGGTTTATGCGGTTTCGTGCGTAACAAAGTTGGCGCGTGCGGTTTTTGAGTGTTCGAACACCCAATGCGGTTTTTTTGCGTACATGCGGTTTTTGTGGTGGTGCGTAATATTGTACAATTAGCCCAGCAAATTAATTATTCAGCAGATGGCCGGTCAAATAGCTTTGTTGAAACATGCAATATTTCACAAGCCCCAATTGGGCCAACAAAAGAAAGAAAAGAAAGAAGAGAAAACTCACATAGGGTTCATTTCCGTTCAAGAAGAATGGCAGAGAAGATGAGGTGGCCAATGTCTGGAAAGGTGAAAAGAATATATATATATATATATATGCATAAATTAATCGAGATTTACATTTTATTTATACACTATACAGGTCCCACATCTAAGGCATTGTAAGGACTATACAAAACAATGTCAACACAACCCATACCTTACAATCTTACTAACCAAGAATACTTAAACTATCCTAGAATTCGAATAATACACTCAAACAAATCCAAAATTTGAGAGCAAATACACATTATAGAAGTATAAAAAGAAAATGGAACATCATACTTGGGTCCAAAGTCCAAAGGTCAATGTACTATTTCAAACTATGATAAACATTTGAGTGAAAAAAGTCAAAATATGTTAATTTCACTCACATCCAGATCGTAATTCCTCTCCCCCAAATCGCCCTCATCATCCGAGTCTTTTCCCATTAACGATTGCAGTTTCTAAACAAATGTGATTAAATAGAATAATACAATGATATAAAGAAATGGAGTTTGTAATAGGGTAACTCCACCCATTATGTCATCCACATAAAGCGATCGAATTAACATAAGTCAGAATCAGAATGCATAAAGCAAAAGAAAACTAGTTTGACATCCTATTTGTCTATTTTCTATCGTTAATCCTTTGACAAACGATCTTTAGTTCAGCATGTAAATTAAGCTATTTCATCGTTTCTCACAGAAATACTTTCTCCAATATCCCGATCAATAGTTAATCATTTATAGATCTTTTTAACCAAAAACAAGATAATGGTCAGGTATTCCAACCTGCAAAAACGTGATGTCCTGTTCCTTCTGTTTCTTTTGCTCGACTTCGGTCTCCGTTGGAACTTCCTTTCTTCCGATCATCTCCAGGAAAGAGAACCCAACACCAGAAGGCTTTTTGTCTGCAACAAACTTTCAGTAATGGATTATGGCATCAAAAATTGACAGAAAGGCCGCAGATTATATACCCGTAATGAAAAAACAAACACACTAATCCACCAACACCACCACAACAACGTAAAAGTATGTTCTAAACAGTTTAAACTCTAGACACCACACGTGCAGTGTGTTCCGCTTCTTTCAATACAGGGGTACATGTTGGTGCGTGAAAACACGCACGAACCACCTCCGGATTGGTTCTTACCCCCTCCGAAGCAAATCGAAATTAATATATTTGACCGAAACATGGTGTTTTATGAAAACGGTCTATCCCTAAGCTAAAGAAACCGCCTCCATTTACGCACGGAATTTATAGTGCATAGAGGGTTAACAAATGCACACAAGTACAACGAGTCCTAGTAAAACACCAAATACACCATGACCAACCATCACTTCCAAAGATTTCCTTCGCAAACGCCTGATCGACTTCGTAGAACTGTCCGGGGATCACTCTCTTCTCCTCGTCCTCCTCCTCCTCTTTCTGTTTCTTCTCTTCGAATTGTCTCTTTAACTCTAATTCCACTCGTTTCTCTGCCTCCTCTTCGGCGCTCTTTTTCGCCTGGAGTAAAAATCATAAGATTTGAAAACTTTACGGAGTCCCACTTGAATAAAAGGATCTTCGTACTCGTACCACTCGTAGGAAGCGACCACAACAAAACATCAGAATTCCTGATTAGGAGAGATTCACAAGACAAGGCAAAACGAGGTCTAAATGCTCAGTTTTCCCCAATATAACGCGAGCGGCTCACCACCCACGTGGCCCACCTCAAGGTGAATCTCTAAGAGAACGAGTACATTATACATAACATTATATAAACCTAATCTTTAACCGACCTTCTTCTTCTGTTCGTACATTTCCATCCATTTTCTGTGTTCCAAGTTCTCCGGGTCGAATCGAGTGAATGGCCGGGTGGGCAATTCCAACGCCTTCGATGCTTCCGACTTGCCAGCTTTCTGAAGAAGAAAGATTTTCTATATCAGATGGTATTTTTGGTACATTTTTTATTTAGCTACTGGTTTTTATTGGATTCATGTATTATGATTTTGAACACAACATGAACAGATTTACGAAGCAAATTATTAAAAGACAACATTTACGATGCACAATAAGCAATTTTCATCTTCATACTGTTTAGAAGCAGTGCAAATGTCTTAAAAAGAAACACGGCATATGGTATTGCGAAATAACTCGGATTCTCGAATAATATACGCGTATTTATGTGGCTGAGCTTCTAAGCTTTTAAAAACGGACACTAAGCAGTTTCACGCATTCGTGCATAGCGTACAGATAAAATGATGTATATACATAAAAACAGGGTGAGAAAAACAAAGACTAACCATCCAAATGAGCTCACCTTGGCAGAAGTTGTCTTGATCTCTTTTCCGAGTACACGTTCCAAAATTTCCTTTTGCGTTCTCTTCTCAACTACGCGGTTCTGAAAAGCATAAAATGAATAAAACTAAATGGTTTTTCAGAAATATCAGGCAAACAACTCGGCAAGTCTTGCGTATCAAGGTATTAATTCTGATACGACCGGAGCTGAGCGAAGACTGCGACAAATAGAGGGGTAATAACAAATAACTTCATCAGCAATACGAAGAGCTGTGGAAAAGTCGCTCTCTCCCTACAAAATTGTAATAGTTCACCTTCTCTTCTTCCGCTTCACTTTCCGCGTCACTCGCAAACTTTTCCGTTAATTTGAAACGCTCATCGTGTCCATATTTGGCTTCCAGTTTCATCAATTTGACACCTGTGAAGAAGAACGAAATGTTAAAACACTCAATACAACAATTTCATTTCTCAATTAGTAATCTGCGATCCGTTTACTACCAATAGCTAGGGAGCCAAAACGTATAGTGTCAGAATAAGATCCCACTTTCAAATTCTACAAGTTCCACAATAGATTATCGATTGAATAGTTCCAACCTTTACTTCCCATCAACTTGTTATCCATATCGATTTTCATCTCCTCCTCATCGTCATCTGACTCAGCAAACAGCTGATTCTTTCGCTTCTTTGGCTTCGACACCTTATTAACTGTAGTCTAAAAAAGCAAACTAAACATTACGGAAAACAAAGAAACCCACAAAATGAGGTTCCTAATATATCCACACTTCCTAATCTACACCAATCGTCAAAATTCACATTCATTACCTCTTTTCCTTTGACTGTTTTTTCTTCCCCTTCCTCAGCTTCGGAATCCGAGTCAAAAACAATCCGGTTCGCACGCACATGAGCATCCACATTCTGAAAATGCATATACCCGTTAGACTTGAAACCTTTTATTACGTAAACATTTTTGGGATCTTAGACTCTCCTAAGCAAAAAAAGCTTCATTCAAACGTGCCATTTTCAGGCAAACATGTTACGCAATCTTGAAAATAGAAACAGGAAAATGGATATTTGTAAATACATACCTTGAGTGCCTCCGCTAAAATGGCCGCTCTTTTCTTCTCATGTTCAAGACGAGCGGCTACTGCTTCGCGTCTAAAACAGAAGGCTCACATAGAAACAATAGCAAGAATACAAGCACAGCAAATATAGAATAAATGACCTGGATATACCTGAATCCAATATCATAAAAAATGGGTAAAATTCTATATACCTGTTCATAAAACCAAAACTACATATCCAAATAATTATTCGTTCTCTAAATGAAGAAGCGTACTAATGCAATGTTACCCAGAAAACTGAAGCCGACCTTTTTGCTTCTGAACGAGCTCTCTTCTCTTCCATATACGAATCCACTGCTGTACTGGCCATATTAGCAGTGATCCCTTCACACAGCGGCACTAAAATAAATAATAAACATACAACTTAAAGGGACAGGCCCATCAAAGTAAACCTATATTTACGAAACGTTCATAATGTATATAAAGCATTTTTATTACAATATATACAAACCAAATTTCACCTACTTTCGCCCTCGAGGACTTTTTCCGATGTGCTCATCATCATATGTATACCATAAAGCTGCAGACTTCCAAGGTGTATATGCAAATCTAGCTCGCATTTTAATTTCTTGATAAATTTGCGTAGACAGCTTCGATCTCTGCAGTTTTACGGTATACTTATGATGATGAGCACATCGGAAAAAGTCCTCGAGGGCGAAAGTAGGTGAAATTGTGTTTGTATATATTGTAATAAAAATGCTCTATACACATTATGAATACGTCGTAAATATAGGTTTACTTTGATGGGCCTGTCCCTTTAAACACAGGAAAATATAAATTACAACACCCACGGCCACGGCAAGCAGTTGAACAAATGATAAAATGCATTGATGCATACATGAATAAGTAATGTAAAGGAGACTAAAACTCCACGCTTTTTAAGTAAAGATAGAATAGCAAAAAAATATACAATGTTCGTTTATTTTTGAAATTTGAAAACAATTAACAAGAGAAAGATCAAAAATGAAAAAAAAAACATATCACCGAACATAAGAACTGGGGAA
Organism: Pelodera strongyloides; assembly: GCA_036852015.1. Lineage (NCBI taxonomy): Eukaryota > Metazoa > Nematoda > Chromadorea > Rhabditida > Rhabditidae > Pelodera > Pelodera strongyloides. The sequence goes on along the minus strand of JAANDG010000817.1, from coordinate 44,262 downwards.
AAAAGAGTGCCGTAAATAACAACAATAATGGATTTTAGGACTATAATTTTAACTTTTCTTAAAGCGAAATACCAGCCGGTTTTTGAAACGCATCTCAAATATCAGCATTATTATGCAGTTATGCTAAAAGGGGTCTATTGGGGTCTATTTTTCATTCAAATTTATGCTCATTTGCATATGAAGCATAGTAAAGCAGGGAGTATTCGATGCGTTTCAAAAACCGGCCGGTATTTCGCTTTAAACTGTAAACATGTGAATGTGAGAACAAAAAAAAGAACTAAATAACGCTCCAACTTTGAAGTCTGAAGTTCTATATGTAGATAAGGGTTGAAATTCACTGCAGCATGAACAAATGGGAGCAAATTGTCAAAGAAAGATCAACATGGAAAACCGTAATACGCCAAAACAAACAAAACAATTAACTGGTAGTGGAAGCATAAAACATCAACATCCTAATTAATACAAATGAAAAAAAAACAGCTAAAGTGCGCCACACCTGTATTAACTTCGGAGCATTACTGTTAAAAAGAGCAAATGTATGGTAATCAATAAAGATAAAAAAAAATCAATAATTTAAGTGTAAACGGTGGCAAAGTCAAAAACCCACAGACCACTTATGCAGAATTGGCCAGAATCTGCAAGTCTCGCAGGTTCTTATTCGCTGTACTTACAAGAGTCTCCAAACCTTCTTGGCATCTGAAAAGAAAAGGTTTTTAAGCATCGGAAATTATCCTACCCTACCCTACCAGCATACGGGCAGACTCTCCCGGAGAGATAAAGAGCTTGGTGCCACAGGCTTTTGCCGACCAAAACACCGTGGCGGAGTGAATGCGAGCTCGCCACAGACGTCTGGTCCGCAAAACCCTGTGGCACAGTGAATATCAGTATAAAACGAGCTCGCCACAGGCTTTTGCGACCAAAACACTCTGGCGGACTGAATGCGAGCTCCACTCCCGAACGTCTGGCAAAAAGTAAGTGGGGTCCCACACTTCAACTAATAACCTTTCTCACCTTGCCAGGTAGCGTTTCAACTGAACGAGATCGTTCTCAGAAAGACCCGCAACAGAAGCATTTCCACCTCCAGACACTTCAGAATTTGAAACCGATTTCTCCCTTGTTGCTGCGTCCTCTGCACGCAGTTGTTCAGTCAAATCAGTTAGACGGTCCTGAAATTGAAATGATGAACGACTATTCATTAATATTCATCATTTCTACAACTCTTTCTCTTTTTTGGATAAGATAAAACCTAACAGGATTCTGAGCATATTAAAGCGAAATACCGGCCGGTTTTTGCAACGCATCGTGGACGGCTGAATTCTTACGTATTTATACAAAGTTGCTCGAATTTAGCTCGTTTTTATTCTAATTTATGTTCATTTGCATAAGCTGCATAGGAATACTGGTGTACTCGTTGTGTTTCAAAAACCGGCCGGTATTTCGCTTTAACTTCAACTGATTTCTACTACCTTCAACTGATTTGGAGCATTCAGACGGGCGTTAATCATTTCCAAAACTCCTTGCATCTGGTCTTCTACGGGATCAATCGGCAGTGTCATACGAGCATTGGAAAGTTGAACGGTCATCACACTGAAAAACGTAACTAGTTCTCCGATCATACTGTGGATGTGGACAACATATGATTATCCCGTCTGGTACAATTTGCAAGGACATTATGTCACGAAATAAACATGTGGAAGTTAAAGCTCTGTCGGGCAGCTGAACAACAAACCAAACAAAACAAACTTTACCGTAGCAGTCTATAGCTGAGTTCCTTCTGCTTTGCACGACTCGCTTCCAACTGAGACCGCATCTGAGACGCCCGATTCTCAAGCTTAGTCAGCTGAGAATTCATCGAGTCCAGCACTCTGTTTTCCACATTCAACTGAAAAGAAATTGAAATGAATACACTCCAAGACACTCTTTCTACGACACATCATATACAAAGAAAATCACATCAACCAAAACCAACAAACCAACTTACCAACTACAGAGATAAAAAAAAAACAGGATCATGACTTACTTCTTGTGCCTGTGATAGGTTCCGGGCTTTCAGGTTTTCGTATCCTCTGACAACAACGGGGACCAGGCGCTCCGAGTCCGGGTTCTCACGGGCAGCTTGCTGCCATAGGGCAGGTTCGATTCCTATAACGACGAATAGAACCATACACCCAAAGCAAGCAATTTCTATGATTGTCTTATGATTGTGCGTTATGAAATCAGTAAGATATTAACTGAAATGAAAACGGAATGTGAAGCAGAAAGACTTTCAATATGTTTATACAAAAAATTAACGAAGCCACCAACCGGCAGGTGTATCTTTGAGGTACTCCTGCATTTGCTGCTTGCTCATTTTTACGCGACTGACGATGCGATGAGGATCCACCTAAAGAAAACAGATGACGTCCAAGTCGAATTGTTTAACTCATCTTACATCTTACACAGTTTAAACCCAAACTAAACAAGCAAAGTAGTGATCAAAGTATCTAAAACATACGTAAGGATGAAATAATCATCAGATGACAAAGACAAACCTTCAGCTGTGTTTCCAGCTGACTCTTCTGTGTTTGTTGGTTCAGAAACTGGCATAGTTCACGGCTCGAAATACGTCCACGACCCTTTTCTGTCACATAGATTACCACCTAAAGAATAAGAAAAGATTGGACAGTCCCTTCTCTAGCGCACAAAATTGTAAGTTAAAGCAATCAAACTGGAGCAACAAATCTGTATGTATAAAGAGAAAAGAAACACAAATTTAAAAACGTAACAATGCATAATTCTCCGTTAAATAATCTGTATCTGTAATACATAAGATAGAAACTACAAAGAAAGGGGACTTACCTCAGAAGAGCCTTCCGGAAGAGCTCTAACAGATTCGATATGAGCGTGTAGTCCAGGCTTATTGCCAAGAATCTAAAATCATTAAATGAAGTAAAGTGGAGACGAAAAGCTTAAAGCGAAATACCGGCCGGTTTTTGAAACGCATTGCGTACACCTGCTTTCTTATGCAGCATATGCAAATGAGCAACAATTAGAATAAAAACTGGACCCCAGTTCGACCTCACTTTGCGCAGGGATGCAAAAGCTTGAGATGCGTTTCAAAAACCGGCCGGTTTCGTTTCAATGTCTACGGAACGAGAACGAAACACATTTTCTGAACGGATTTTAATCAACATTCACTTCTTACCGTGAATAGAGTGTCGATAAACTTTTGCCGTTGTGCCGGAGAAGCGAATTCCGAATGGAGGGACCTCACAGTCAGTGCAACATAACCATCACTGTCTACGTGGTCAGACGCACGGTTATAGCTCACCGACTAAATAAATAAATAAATAAATACAAAAATTAAATAAGTCAAGTTAACTTCGGTTATTCCTACAAAACAAACACATATACAACATTCCTACAACGCATATACAGCAATGTTCCTAATTATTATTTGCATTATACTTAATTACTTGCTTTCAACCAAGGTCACCACTTTTATGTTTATCATAATCTTTCCAGTAATATAATAAAGCACACCTGTAAAGCGAAAAATGGGGTTTCATTATTATACGGGACTCCCGGTTGATCGTGTTTGTGGATTCCGGCACCGATACTAAATGTAAAAATGGTCACGCCGCCACACATTATGCTGTTTACAGTGTAATAAATAGCATTTATATCATTCCTTGCATCATTAAATGAATAAGCAAAAAAAAAATACCCCAAAGCAGCCGCCAACTGGTTAAGTCTCGCAATCACTCGGTCCCTGTCATCTCCATATATTTCTGGATTTGTGATAGAACGGACAAGGGCATCAGAATGCTGAATAGATAAAGATAAATATGATAGAATGATAGGTTGTAAGGAATATTATTAAAATCCGTGTTTCACAAATAACCACTACGAATCAAGAAGAATTCAAATATAAAAAACCAGACGGCTACCGCCGCCTGAGGCGGCATTTAAGTTTTTAAGTATGCTACGTAAACTATACTTTGAAGTGCGCATATTTATATGAAACGTCTGAAGCGTATATTCTGACGTTTGTGTTAAGAGATCCATTTGCTTCTTTGTAAATATGCGAACAGCTGCCTACTTATACCAAATGTCTGCAACGTAGAAAAAATTCGTTGTGGTCGTAATCACAAATAAATTCACCCGGCCACAAACTCTTCTCCTTTATATAAAAAGATACCTGAAATATGGTCTCAACGGTATCCCGCATCTGCGTTGCAGGCTGTTGCTGTCCGGCCGCTGCACCAAAAAGACTTGTGCCTGCTGGTTTTGAACCAAACAAACCGCCTCCTGTGGTTCCACTTCCAAATGTTGTTCCGGCTGCAACAGGGAATAAATTAGTTCCGCATCTCAACATTTTGGAGAGGTGATTTAGACTAATTTCGGATCGGGAGGTGATCGTCCGCATTTGGCGAGGTATTTTATGCTACGGACTGCAAAAGCCAGCCAGTTATACAGTTTGATTTTAAATATAATAGAGCAAGAACATAGTGGAATTCACAGATTACGTCGTCATTATAAAGAAAGATTTATTGTTGTCTTTTAATGCAATAAAGTATTTATAAATAAATAAAGAACTGACGTTTTGAAAAGAGTCCTCCAGAAGTTGTCGAACCAAACAGTCCGCCAGAGGACGACGTGGCAGTAGTAGAGCCGAAGAGGCCACCTCCAGCCGTTGAAGCCGTCGTTGACGTACCAAACAAACCTAAACTACAATACATACAAGGGAAGACGGAGGGTTTTTTGAAGTTTGAAGAAGAAGAGAAGGCACCAAGGCACACCCAAAGCTCTAATTCATCGACGAACCATGTCCGAATTGGCATGCAAAATCCCGACTCTATTCCAAATATATTTATTTCACTGAAATGTATCGTGGTTAAATACCCCTTCTAAACTAACAGTTTCCGTCACTAAACAAACCATACAACATTAGCACACAAAATGCATGCCCTGACCTGACCTGTGCAACTAAGAAACCCTTTTCTTATAAAGAATAAAAGTATGCACAAACCGGTGGATGGAGCAGAACTTGTGGTTCCAAACAGAGAACCGGATGAAGCCGCCTGTGAAGTAGCGCCGAAAAGAGGCTTAGCCGCTCTAAAATGATACTATGTTAGATAAAAAAAATAGTGAATTTCAGAAAAAACTGGCAACCGACATCTACACTCCATGTTAACAGACAGTATCATAATGGTTGCGTGTAAAGTACCCTGAAAAGATGTTGGCCCCCCGACAAGTGCTATAATCCCCAGAATCTTGAAACACCGCCTATGAAAATAAAACTTGCCCAGTTGTTGCCGAACCAAATAATGATGGAGTGGTTGTTGTTGCTGCCGGGGATCCAAAGTTAAAAGTTGACCCACCTCAAAGACATAAAGACATGATTTAAACAAGTCATCTTATGCTACAACCAGAACCTTGCATCTACGGTGTTCACAACAAGCATAGAATAGTAAACTTACTGGACGATGCAGGAGTGGACCCGAACAGAGGTTTACTGGCGGGGGATGAACCGAACAAACTCATCCTATAAAAGTTTTCTACATAGCAAGCAAAAACAAACAGTCACACTAAAATATAAATTTTTAAAAAGAGTAGATCGGCACGAAAAAGCCAGGATTACAACGAAATCAGTCGGAGCACAACGTGACCGTAGCTATCTTTTATAATACATTTGATGCCCTAACAAAAAAAGGAGCTTTGGTCATGATATAAATAAAGTATTCATATATATTATGACCAAAGCTCCTTTTTTGTTAGGGCATCAAATGTATTATAAAAGATAGCTGAAGAAGGAAGGCGTCTCAAAATTATCCATTCGACGAGAGAGAAGAAAACAAAGAAAAGCACAGAGAAAAAACGTTGGATCACATTTTGGTCAATCTTGCATGAGCAGTAGCATCAATCTCTGTTCAGAGCAAGGATTTCAGCTTCGTGCAAAGTCCATGCAACATTGATCTATACGCGGTCGCGAGGAGCTTTGCGTGAAAAATTGGAGCGAGCACGGGTAAAAGACGGGTCTTTGCACACCAGGTCATAAAAGAGTTCATCTAGCTTAGATTACGCATAGATTTTGCTTTTATGGTGCGACTCATGCAAGATCAAGGCAAACTTGTGGCGACCGGTTGTGAATAGGCGGAGTCACTACCATGCGCGTGTGTTACACATTTGGAAACGCAGGGTTAGACAATTCTGCTTATTTTCTACGGTACCTATTTGCGTTACACACGAGCACTTTTACCGGGATTATAGCAAGAGTCGCTTTTGTTTTGAACAAAACAAAAATAATTTTTTGCTTCAATTAGTTACCTTGTTTCTGGTCTGTCGTTTTTGGAAAAAGGAGAAAACAAACTAAATTTATACATTTAAAAAAATGTGAATACCACTTTATTCAGACATACAAACATCACACATAGACTTAAGCATGTGGAATCCAGGGTCCCGTTTGCTTATGTACTCTCTGTATTTGTTCCCGGCAGGATGTAGCCGTTTTCTGAAATGCATGTTGGACAAGTGCATTACCCCGCAAATAGGGAAAACCTCGTCCATCGTACATTACATGGGAATACCGCGTCCATTGTTTTACAAACCGGCTGTTGCACAGCTTTAACGAAATTTGGATTTGGGAGTAAACACAGTAAAAAAATTGGCAAAAAATGCAAACTTTGGAACATTATGGGGTCTCGATGTATGGCAAAAACAGCGCATTTTGCTTCCAAGTATCAAATGTGCATCTCGTGTACGATTTTGCATACACCTTTGAAAGTTAAAAATGCACTATTGATAATACTAGAGGAGGCGAAAATGCACAGTTTATGCACGCTCGAAAAAAATGGTCCTGTGGCTACCGCCGCGGGACCATTTTTTGGCAGTCTGTAGATGTTCTCGTGTAGTGCCAATCTACGGTAATTAAAGCCATACTTGGAAGCAAAAATCTGCAAATTTTGTCTACATCGAGACCCCATTAGATGGATAGCAACTGGCGACACACGCCCCTAATTTCGTCACTGCGTATACGCCGTACATTACAAGATTCCGCGACAATTATTTCTCTCACCGGAAAGCTACGAATTGCACCCGATTTCCGATGTTTCTATACTATTCCAACGTCAACTTATTTTTAAAATTATTTTGTTTTTCACCGCGGCGTATGTGTGACGCGTATTTTCATTAAAGGGAGAGGCCCACGAGAAAATTTTTTTGTTCGATTTACTTGCACAGAATGTCCGGAATTTCAGAAATGTTACTGCACCTTCTCTTTGCACCTAAAACTCACAGAGTTATTCCCCGGCAAACAGTTCGGTCAGGCACCGTAGTCAGGAAAGTTTTTTGGTTTAAATCCATCCAATAGCATTCTTTCTCTTCATAGTAATGGTTAAACGAATGAAGATCATTCCTACAATTATAACAAGGCGTTTCCAATACTGTAGTGCCCTAAAAGCGCAAAATTGATTCTGACTACGGTACCTGGCCGAACTGTTTGCCGGGGAATAACTCGGTGAGTTTTAGGTGCAAAGAAATGCGGTTTTCACAGTAACATTTCTGAAATTCCGGACATTCTGTGCAAATAAATTAAGGGAAACTTTTTTCTCGTGGGCCTCTCCCTTTAAGCCTTCCATCAGCTTAGGTATGACCAGTAGATTGGCTCTGTTTCGAGACGCGAAAATTACAAATTCGCTTCGTGCGTGACCAGTTTTGTAATTAACCAGTTTCCACCGTAATAAGTGTCCATGCCCGTCAGGGATTTCGCGTCAGGACTCAGGACCACTTTAGTTTAAAAATGGCGCCAAATGAGTGAATACTGTTATTGATTTTTGATTGATTTTACTTTACTATGTTTGGCTGTTGCTATGCTCTTTTGCGCAAATTTTGTCGGAAAATTACCCTCCCTTTGTGTGCAATTTATCACATTGCAGTGGTCATATGGTGTCAGCAGCTCCACTACTGAGTATACGGTGCGCCGAGGTCAACTTCAACGGTGATGGTTCGTTTTTTCAAATGTTGTTTAAGTCACATTACGAAGAAGAAATGTGGGTACTACTGAACTTAAGGGGCCCCCAAAAAAATTGTTTTACAATTTTTTGGGAAACTTCGGAGAAATAGGTAATCGGCCCTCCTGATTACGATAAAGTAGGTCATTCAGGCCCTAGGAGCCTATAAAGCCCATTAGGGCCCTACGACCTTAAGGACCCAAATATTTAGATTTTGCTGAAACTTCATAGGAATAGGTTATCGATCATCCTGATTGCGGCAAAGTGGTTCACTCGGGTCATAGATGTCCAAAAGGACGCTAGCTAGGGTCTATAACCATCTCACCCAACAATGTGCCGCTGCTTGATTTTGCAAAACTGCATAGAACGATGTTAGCGAACATCCTGATTTCAGAAAGAGATTGGAATGGCTAACTTTGCAAAACATAGCTATAGTTTTAGCAGTGGCCCTTTAACATTTGCATGGGACGGTAGTTGAACGTCCCATTTGGAGATCAGGGCCCTGTTGGGCATTTGGTCACAGGGTTATAGGCCTTAGCGGCCTTTTTGGACATCTATAGGCAGGCCGAATGAGCTACTTAGTCGCAATCAGGATGACCGATAACCTATTCCTATGAAGTTTCAGCAAAATCGAAAAATTTGGTTCCTTAAGGTCTTAGGCCCCTAACCCTAACGGGCTTTATGGGCTCCTAGGGCCTGAACGACCTACTTTACCGTAATCAGGAGGGCAGATTACCTATTTCTACGAAGTTTAACGAAAAATAAAAAATAATTTTTTTTGCCGAAATGTGTTATGCTGCTGTAGTTGGGTATGGTCTATTTGTTCATATTGGGTTCTTGCTTTTCAGTGTCTGCACCTTTTTACGATGCCCAAGCTCCGTCATCTCCGGATTCAGGCATTGGGACCGGTTCTTCGTCCTATTCCACACCAATCAAAAAGATCCACGGCCGCAAACGGGGATTGATTAGTCACTCAGGTACGCCGCCTTGAAGAAATCGTATCATATATATATTCATAAATAATTCCGCTCTTTGACAGCATTTTGTCCTTTTAAAGGGCATGTCAAGGGGGATTCTGCGCAGAAAGGCATCTCCTAGCGCAGATTAAGTAAATCTCGAACGGCGCACAATACAGTATACCCATAAAAATTGCCGCAGATTAAAATATTTCAAATTTTGTCAAAAACGTGAACAAAACCCTCCGCAACGCATGAAAACGGGTGTGTTGCGGACAGAGATTTGGCTTAGCTCTGTCCACACGACTCGAATCCCATACCTGAACGAGTTTTTTGGAGGGGGTTTGAAATTGTTTTTCTTCTTCCATGAAAGTCTTTGTTTATTTCTATTTTTACTTTCCTTACCTTCAAAACGCAGGCTTTTTTTGAGCCCAACATGCAAAACCGGCTTGACAGTCCCTTTAAGTTCAAATATACGTGATCGTGATGTGAGTAACTATCATAACTTACTGTTCTTTCAATTTTTTTTCTCGATATCTTATGTGTTTCAGAGATTTCCTCTGGTGACGTTAGCGTATATGGGGATGTTTCATCGTCCAGGAGTGAACATTCTACAGGTATTGGAGCAGAATGGTATTTACGCTTGTCCTAGTTCCCAGGGGCATTCTAGATTCTAGACCTAGATACATGGTGTATTTATATTGAATCTTTTGTTGAGCATCATAACATACAGTACATAATATGTAACCGTCGCGAGGTTTCTTCGCTTTTAAACATAATCGTAGCAAAGTGGTGTGTTACGTTCCTAAATCCGTTAGGTATTCGATTGTTTTTTGTTTAGTTGAGTTTCTTTAGGCGAAGTTCGGAGGAGTGGAAGACTGACTGAAAAGAAGACACCTGCAAGCCAAATTAATGTGAATCAAGGTTCCTCTACTAATTGTAAGCGTGAGTGGAGGGGATTTTCATAGGATTTATTTAAAAATTCGTTACCATTTGCCATTTGTACACTACTTGTCAGAACACTTTAAATGTTGGTTATTTAAGAACAAACAAACAAAAAAGATTGTTTCGATTGTTATTACCATTACCATATTATAAATAACATTTACCGCCATTTTTCATCGCCACAGCCGTATCATAGGAGGAAACGGAAGAATCATTTGGTGACGGTTCCCTCGTTCCCTGTTTTTTTTTCGAGGGCCGTGAGTGGATCATTAATTTTCACTTTACTATTTAGGCCTCTCTAGTCGACGAATCGATGTTGTTGAGAACGCTACTCGGTCGGAGAAGACCGAAATCAGTAAAGCTTGCGATGTGAACTCAACACGGGGCAAGCATTTTATGGTTCCGGAAAATCTCGCCAACTCGAAGAAAGCTGATGATGGGTCCACAGAAGGCGTTTTGAGGCGGAGAATAACTCTCCGTCTACCTCTTATCGAGAGAAATGAGAGAAAAGAGGAGACAGTATCGGCAAAAAATCGAAAAAGTAAACAACGGCGGAGCTCTTTGGGAACATTTATGGCGAGTGGTATGACCACCGGAACAAAACAAATTGACTTGCGTATTGGCTCAAAACGTGCACCAACCGAGGATATGACTACGAAGATTGATGTGAAGCGAATCGTTGCTGCTCTGCCAGGATTCATGAAGTGTGGATCTTCAGCAATGCCAACGCTGGTTGAGCAACCATCTATCCAGGAAATAGGTATGTTTTGTTTCAATCTCTTAAATACAGCTTTATACAGTTGTGCATTTCAGGCGTTTCTCCCTCTTTAAAACGGTTTGATGTTTAGAAAAGACGAGAAGATCGATGCCCGAAGTTGTAGAGCTTAGCAGTAAACCTATCGATCTTCGAAGATCGACGAGGTCGCTAGTTCGTACTGACCGAGCGCGAGCGCCACGCTCTTCTGTCTCCAGTTCCGATGTACCTGGTCAGTGGCCTTTATTCTTTATGCAAGTCAATGCAGTGTTTATCTGTCACACTGTTTGTGAAGATCTATAGATCTCGTCTCTAACATAACATGTACGACCCGGATTCGGGTCCGGTCCAGCGCTACCAACTTGCAAACATACTACTCCGAAAATGAAGAATATTGGAGCTAAAATGAAGAAAACCAACTTCTGAGAAAGCGGTGGATTGTGATGATTGCACGTCTGAATGCGTGATGATTGTGCAAATCATTCCCATTCCGTAATCGATGACCCCACTTATTAACCAATTGGTAGGAAATCGACTACATTCGATTCGCCTCACCTCGTACGCAGAAGTATTCACTGATTGAAAGCGATATCTGCGCCACATCCGTGAAGGCATGTACCGCATATCGCACCACACATCACAATCACTCTGCTGATTCAGATTTTGGGCATAAATCGGTTGCGCAAAATCACGCACAGACCGGCTCAGGATCAGGATTGGCGCGGTCCCTCTCTGACGCAGGCTACTGCAAATGTATGCAGTGTATTGTGTGCGTTTCGGCCACTAAGCTAACGACACCACCAAACACGAGTTTCAACCCTGTTCTGCAGACCTGTCTGACCTAAGGGCGCAAGCTCAAACGTTGTCCTCACTCGTCAAGAAACATTGTCTCGTCTACTTGAAGCTTCTCTCAACACGGAAAGAATTCCCATGTGCCTATCGTTCTCACGAACACTGATGGAAAAATTCCAAGCAATTAATAAGAAAACGATACTCCTCGACTAAGCCAAGCGTAGAGGGTACACAATCACCTGACACTGCCTGCGCCACCCCTACACCTACAGCTATTTAAGAGACTGCAAGTGGTAAAGCATAAGCATGTGGTGCAGGTAGAATCGGATCTGAATGTACCATTCACAAGCTACCCACAATCTTCTCAGCGATCCTCCAATGTTCACTACATATATCCCAATCCCCAACGCTGAAGGATACCGGGATAATGGAAGAGCAGAGAGCAGTTCGGATCATTATTATTCACAAAGAAGTATTAGTGTGAGCCCCACTCCATTTTGATGGGTGAGCTTATACAGTCGGGAATGATTGTAGCGGTTGGTCATCATTTATCAAGCCGTTTGAGTCGGACGAAATATCGGTTATAATTATAGTGGTCCGGGATGACCAGCAAGTAGAATTTACAATGGCACCAGCTTTCGAAGTACCATTGGGCGTTCGACTGGCATACAAAGACCACCGCACTTCCTGTGGCTCTTCAATATCAAACACCATAAAGCGAAACAGATAAATTGGAGTGGTGTGTAATACAAGCAACAAGCCTCATCCAAATTCGATATGATGAGAATTGTGTCCCGCTCATCACAATAATCAAGTAATATGATCTACGTTTCCATCTGGATTACATCCAGAACACCGGCAAAAACAGGTGATCTACGTTTCCATTTGGATTACATCCAGAACACCGGTAAACACAAGCGTGAGTTACTCCACATGATCTTCTTCAGCCCCTGTACTCGAAGCTGAATTCTTCGTGTGCGTAGGTAGAATTGATACAGAGAGAGACAGTACGTACGTTTGCACCAACATACTACGTCGTCACCCCTCCCTGTATGGGCTACCGCTGCATCGAACCATTAAATAAATTCCATAAATCACATGCCTCCAAAATGCTGCAAACCAGTATTCCGATACTCATATGATTCGAAATATTGGCTAGTCTGTCCAATTCAACAATCACGCATAATCCGTTGGACTTGCATCGCATCGGTGACGACGGTCCCACTTTCGCGTTGGTTTTGGGGGTTTTAGACGTTTGCCTAATATTTGTGAATTCCAATGTTTTGAACTTGAGAAATTTAAGAAACTCCCCGTGCTCTGGAAAATGTCAACATTTGTCTTCCGAAGTTCTCTACAAGAGTTCCGAGTGATGCGAGTTATCCTTGCAGAGGTAGGCGAGTGGATTTTATCGTGAACGTGAACGGGAATTTACTGGCGGGTAGTCTGGCCTGCTAGCATATCTAATTATTGATATTGATCCTTAGCGCGGATGATTGTCGTTATGTGGAGAAGTGTATATGCCGTTTCTTTATAATTCAGTTAAAGCGAAATGCTAGCCCCTTTGGAAAATTTGCATATGACAAGCAAATCCCATGTATCCTATGCTAATTGTGTACGATTGCCGTGGACGATCGTACAAAATTAGCATAGGATACATTGGATTTGCTTATCATATGCAAATTTTTAAAAGGGGGTAGCATTTCGTTTTAAGCGTGTAGGTAGTCCATTACACAATTATTTGTTTTTATGTGAAACTAAACTAAAACTGATTTGCTATTTACAGTTTGTCATATTGTTTTGGTTCCAGCTAATTGTCATTGTAACATTCCGTTAGTGCGGTATATTTGTCTAGTGTCTAATATTTTGTATACCAGACGAACCGCTGATGATAGACGAGGAAAATATCAAGGACCAATCTATCGTACGACCTCTGCCTCCGTTAAACTTAAACAAAAAAAGAATGAAGAGAAGATCCCGTGAGTTTATCAAATATTTGTGATTGTTCCGCGAGATAAACAGTAGGAGTTTAGCAGAGCTTTTTATAAGTTACTAATCTGGTTGTTGAATACGTTTGGTTAACATCCATAGCTCGTATGTAAGCTTACTGCTAGGATTTGTCTTGTCATGTATGTATAGGTATAGAGTTTGTGGTTTGCGCCTTGGTTCGAGCTAGCCAGGGAGCGCAAAATATATTTCTCTTTCTCTGTAGAAAAGCGATGGGCGGCAATGATGAATGCATTATATGAGAGGCGTGAAAGAGAAAGAATGAAAAAGGCTAGAGAGGGTGAAGAAGGTAGGGTATTTTGGTAAGGTTCCACTTTCCTTTATTGAGCTCCATCGAATTTGACTAATTGTTAGTAACGACTGTAACGACTTCCAGCTTGTAGACACTTGTGTGACAGTGAAAGTGTATTTTCATAAGTTTTAAACATAAGCGAATAACTACAAACTACAACTGGGATGGTGTCTTTTGAAACTTCGTGGTTTTTACCACAACCACGCTCCTTTTCAGTGTTGAATAATGGAAAGACTCCGCTGGAGGAACTGACAAATATTAAATCAGGTATATTGTGTTTATTAAAGCGAATGTAAAGCCTGATTCGCAGACATTCTATAACACGCTGTCACAAAATACCGTAGTTAAAAAAAATTCTCTCGCGCCCTCCTCTTTTTCTTTGCTGTCTAACATCCTCCTAAATTCAAACGGTCCTGTGGACAGAGAATAGGCTGATTTTGTCCAAATGACCAGAATCCCATATTGAAGGAGTTTTTGGGAAGGGTTTGAAATTGTTTTTCTTTCTTATATGAAAGTTTTCGTTTATTTTTATTTTCACTTTCCTTACCTTCAAAACATAAGCTTTTTTTTTTGAGCCCAACATGGAAAACCGGCTTGACATTCCCTAAACCAAAGATGACTGTATACTGTATAGTATGATGACTGTATAGGATAGCAACACATTGATAGTTGATTATTATCAACACACACATACACGCGCACGCACGCACATACACACACACCCACACACACACACACACACACACACACACACTTTGCACAAGTTGACATTTATTTACCATTAGTTAGGGGCTTTGTCATAGAGTTAAATCTATGAATACCATTTTAAAATGGTGTTTACTATATGAGGTACTTTTGCAGAACTAGAGGAGCACATAACCACGGTGATGAGCCTAGCGAGTCGTACCCTGGAGTTGGCTGTTCACGAGGAGTGCAAATCAGTTGCGGGAGAAATCGGAGAGCTCATTGGGAAGGTAAGTAATTAATTAATTAATTGCAATTTGGAATTTTCGGGGTGTGAACTCTTATACTCTACAAGTAGTGTTGATTACTGTAAATGACAATGACTGATTTCTGAGTACTGCAAGGAACATTGATAATTCTGTTGCTGTATCTCGCCACAATTGATACAGACAGCGGGGCAATATTCACCACTCCAATTCTCGCGGGGAGATAGTCCCTGGGGACAGAAAATAGCTTTCAAATGTGAGATGCGTAGAGAAAAAGACGGGGACTTCTCCATGGGGAATTGAGTGATGAATATGGCCTCAGATCACCTAGCTAGGTCTGTTATTTCCTTCGAATCTAGGCAGGATTACTATTATGACTTGTTTTCAGTTAGAGTATTTAACATTTTAAGTTCTCATTTTGTTTTAGTTTGTCTCCTTTAAGCCGAATGCCGTCACAGTTCCTTCCGTTTCTTCTCTTACAACTTGTGCAGAGAAAAAGAAACCAGTGAAAAGGAAATGTGTCCATCCCTTACAGGGAACTGAGAAGAAAGTAGGAACTTACAAGCTTCGAAAAGTAAGATGAACACTAGAGGTTTGTTATCGTTAGTTTTGTTAAATTTGCGACATTTTTTACTTTATGATCTTTGTACGTATGCATTTATTTATGTAAAAAATTTCGCGCCAGGTTAATTATGGTGTCTCATTTTTTTGTGGTTTTACGAGTTTTTTTTTTTGCGTCGTGAATTTTTCGGGTATTTATAGGTATGTGAGCACTTTTTGCTCTATTTAGACTATTATAGGATTTTCTATTTATGTTTTCTTTAATCAAGCTTTTAAGCTCAATTGATCTCAGTTATTTTCATAGTATATTTATATTTTGTATGCGCTCAGTGCTGATGTGCTTTCTTGATTCTTGTTAGTTGTTAATTCCTAGCTCTTTTCCCTTTTTTAAATCTATTGTTCGACCATGTTGAACGGAAACTGCCCTAGTTGAAACTGCCCTCTGAAAAGTGTCGGATGTCGGCTAGTTACTTTAAAGCGAAATACCGGTCGGTTTTTGAAACACATCAGTGCACCAGCATTCTCATGCAGCATATGCAAATGACAATAAATTAGAATAAGATATCGAGCTAAATTCGAGCAACTTTGCATAAATACGTAATAATTCAGCTGTCCACGATGCGTTTCAAAAATCGACCGGTATTTCGCTTTAAGTTTATTTGTGAGCTTGCAACCTTAGCTATGCTCTACACATTTTGGGGAAATAGTGGAAGCCTTTTGCTCAACTTTAATATTATTATATTTCTCGTGTCAAATTGCCCTAATGGTAATATCCCCTATACACTTGATATTTTACACGTTAGTACGTTCTTTATTTTGCTCATGTTCAGAGTTTTAATTACGGATCTTTGTTTATAATTGTTTTCGTGTTGCTTGCGAATCTTGTGATTTATTCAAGTCTTCAGTGGTTGTGTGCTTTTTGAAGTTTATTTTGCTTTATGAATTTTCTTGTATGACGGAAAGTAAAGATTAATTTGCCTTGAATTCTGTCATTTGTGCAAGTTTTCGACAGTGATGATGTTAAAATGTTGATCAATTGTTAACCAAGGAGTAAAGTAGCTTTTAAAGCGAAATACCGGACGGTTTGTGAAACGTATCGTGAACATCTGCATTGTTATGCGTTTATGCTAAGTGGGGTCGAATTGGGGTCTAGTTTTTATGCTAAATTATACTAATTTGCATATGCTGCATAAAATGAAGAAGTACACGATACGTTTCAAAAACCGGCCGGTATTTTGCTTTAACCGGAATTTCGGGCAACGAAATTTGGACGCGAATCTAGTCCAAATTTCACAGAACACACATTGTACATTTTATCGTGACTCAAGGTGAATGAATACCTTCGGAGTAGTAATCAGTAGGACAGGAGTTATTAATCTTTCTAAACCTACTATTGAAAACTTGGGTGGTTGTTGAATTCGGCACGGTTGTGCGTCGCTTCTCTTTTGTGATTTGTTGTAACCCACGTTTCTTTTTTTTTGCAGGGGCCCACCCACGTTGATATTCCATGCGTCACTCTAGCTCACAGCCTCAGGGGGCTAATAAATTAGCATAAATTATCAATTTCAAAGGAAAATTTGCATACGTGTCGCTGTTTGAGTACACGTCAGTTATTATTCGTTTCACATTATTTTTTTGAAGTCTGTTCTGTTATCTATATAGTTATTTGAGTGTTTATTGAAGTTATTCAGGATGAGGTTGCTTGCGGTATTAGCTCATCTATTTGTGGTGGCGATATATGGTTCTCCAGAAAATGAAAAGATTTCTGCGCTGATGAGCAAGGGAAAACAACAACTTTCAAAGGTAAGTGTCTTCAAGACTTTTTTTTAGAAAGTAGCTTATCCAGATGATGAACTAGATTGTTGTTTAGCCACAGTTTGAATATTCTCCACAACGTCGAGACTGTCTGCAACAACAACATCAAGAATTCATACACTATCTCGAAAAGTTTATTCAAAGTAATCTCCATTTGAATTTTTCGTAGAAAGTCAGACTCACAGTATACGGTATTACTCTGTATGCCCTTAAGTTACACACCAGAAACCAAACTGAAGCTACCCGGCAGTCTGCGTTTAGTGGAACCAATAATTAAATGCTTTAGGGTCTAGCTTCTGCTGCTATAGACAGTTTCTCGGAGGCAATTGCAATTGATTCCGCTAATTATCTGGCGTATCTTCATCGTTCCACTGCCTATCTGATCCTTGGTAAAGCGAGTGCGGCCGTAGAAGATCTGACTACTGTAACGCGACTGAAGGTGGGATCTAATTTGCATATGGATTGACTGAAGTACCAAAATTCTAGCGGACAGGAATAATTACAAGTGGTTTGAACGGACGTTATTATGTGGATATAAGATATAAGTACTGCACAGTTTAAATCTACTGTAAAACATTTATATTAGTGATTGATCTCAGTATTTTGCACTTATGTAACAGCTCACACAATGCAATGGTGTTTGCTAATTATAGCTTTGAAATATTGAAATTCAGCCTGATTTTGCCGGGTCTTACATTCAAAGAGGAGGAACTTATCTCAAACAAGGACAATTTGAACTTGCCCAGCAGGATTTCAAGAAAGTAACTGAGGTGAGGGGATAAGTTTGTGGTTTGTGCATGTAGAAAATTTCGCATGAGAGAAGTTTTGCCGACAATGAGAAGGCTACTGTACGTGTTAGTTACAAAGTTTGGACTGCGGTTACCAAACACCTTATGCTAATTGCTTGCAGTGCTGCACGGTTTTCTTTATTGGTGCTAATTAATGTTTCTAACATTGTTTTAGAAGATAATTACTTTTCAGATGCGTAGTGATTCAATGGCAGACGAAGCCAGGAAGAAGTTGGAATTAGTTGAGAAGGTCAAAGTTGACTTCGACAATGCTAAACTGAAAGTAAACGATGAGAGGTGCCATGATGCTGTGGATAAACTTACCCATGTTCTGGAACATGTGAGTTTCCAAAGTTTTACAGTACTGTAAAAAAGACTAGTTGATGATGCGCTAAATCGAATGCGATTATGACATTATGAGATAACTTATTTCAACGCGAAGTTGCGCCCGCTTGTGCGGAGCAGGGCGCACGAGTTCGTATTGGCAATGCTTTCGCGTACATCTGGCGCGTTCCTCGCGCACCCTTATGGATCGAGCTGCGGTCTGGTGGATGGTTGTTCACGCCGAGTAGCTCGTGGATTTTATTGGTGCACTCCATACACTTAATAAATTTTAGGCGATCTGGTTTGGTGAAGCCTTTCAGCTTCGTGCTCAGTGCCACAGGGAAAATGGGGATAGAAAAAAGGCGGTACAGGACTTGAAGGTATGTGGGGAAGTTTTTTTATTATTATTTTTTTATTGTAAATCACACCGTTACATATTTCAATCATTTGGAGTTTGACTATTTCTAACAAAATATATCCCGAAAATATGCACAGATTATGCGCTACCAAATCTAGTTGAATAAGTATACGGTATCTCATTTGTGCTTGTTTTCGTATATCGCTAGATGCGTGTAACATATCACCACTTACTAGCAGTTACTTTATTACTTTCAATTACCCTATCCTTCAGCAAGTTGCACGTCTGTTCTCTGACCCAACAGATATCTATTTGGACATCTCACTTCTGAGATACGAGGACGGATACGCCGAGGAAAGTTTGAAGTTAGTAGTGTATAATTGTGCATTATATTCGAATTATCCAGCAATTACACGAAACAGAGCCGGAGGAAGAGAGTAAGAGACATATAAAGAGGATGAGACCTGCTTTGTCACAATTTAGACCTGTAAACGTACCGTACACAGCGTCTAATATGTAACTAAGTAGCTATGTACTTATGAGCATCTGACAAGTGTGCTATTCTGTTCTTTTACAGAGAAGTGCGAGAATGCCTCAAGCTGAACGCAGATCATAAAGCATGCAAGAAACACTACAAACACGTGAAGAAGGTATGTTTTTTTTCATATAGTAAGCAAGTCAGCTTTTTTATATTTTCTTATTTGTAATTCATGACTTGGGTAGTATATGGTTACCAGCATCGGTAGAGACTTCGGACATAAACCAGAGTACGCATATAGTTGTTCGTAAACCTGAATTATGTAGTTTATTCAGTTGGACAAATTTAGGTTGCCAAACTTGTTGCAAAAATGTCCGAAAACGTGGAGGCAAAGAGTTGGGACGCCTGTGTTGAACAATATGAAAGTTCTCTAGTAGCAGAGCCGGATGTGCAAGGAATAGTACAGAGTCTGAAGAAAATTGGATGCAAATGCCTAATGAATGTTGGTGAACTTATTTCTCTTCCTCAGTCGATGCTGTCTTGGGATTGGTTGATAATTTATGCTTGATTTGGAAATTTTTTAATGAATTCTGTACTTCTGTTTCAGTACCTTTCTTCTCTCTCTCTCTCTCTCTCTCTCTCTCTCTCTCTCGCTCTCTCTCCCCTCCCCTCTCCCTCTCTCTCGCTCTTCTTTTCATTATCAGTCAGGAATATGGTGAAATGGTTTCTAGGCTGGTCGTGCTCAAGAAGCCCTCTCCACTTGTAACGATTTCCTGAAAAACGAGCCAGAGGATGTGGACGTTCTTTGCGATCGAGCAGAAGCCTATCTATTGATTGATGAATTTGATAAAGGTATATTTCCTTTGAATTTTTTCGTTTGTGTAGGTCTATGGGTTTTCTTCTGATTAAGTAATGAGTTTATTGATTTACACAGGCAAGATGTATATTTATGTACTGTATATTGATCTCAGTACAGTATTATGCAAATTTCATTTCAGCCAGTGAAGACTTCCATCGTGCCCGTGATTTGGACGAAGACGGCGGTCGAGCAAAGGAAGGTCTGAAGAAAGTGGAACGATTGAGGAAGAACAGAAATAAGAAGGATTATTATAAGGTGGGAAGGTTCAATGTAATGCAATGCAACATCAAGCCATTTATGAAGTCATCTATTGTGAAGTGAAGTGTTTCTTCCGCTCACGTTGTATGTGCGCCGCTCACCCCTCGCTCCGATCTTGACTATATACCC
Source organism: Pelodera strongyloides (assembly GCA_036852015.1). Taxonomy (NCBI): domain Eukaryota; kingdom Metazoa; phylum Nematoda; class Chromadorea; order Rhabditida; family Rhabditidae; genus Pelodera; species Pelodera strongyloides. The sequence continues at coordinate 24,008 of JAANDG010000817.1, read as the reverse complement.
ACACTCGAAAGAGTGTGCCATGAGCGCGCCACGTGTGTGCGGACACACAATTTGCATATATAAACTTAATTTGTATATATTAGTCCACTTTTTCTATGTTAATTCTTCAGATCCTCGGTGTCTCCAAGGGTGCCTCCAAAAGGGAAGTGCTGAAAGCCTACAGAAAGCTGGCACACCAATGGCACCCCGATAACTTTCAGGTAGCGAAAGTGATTTTTCATGATATCTGATTCGTATATGTATTGATATTACTTTATCTATATACTCTCTTTGTGTCTCTCTATCTCTCCCCCTCTCCCCCTCTCTCCATCATTTACTCGGATTTCTGAAACGAACTTCTGACTTTTCGCCTTTTTTTAGGACGATGAGGAGAAGAAGACCGCCCAAAACAAGTTTATCGATATTGCCGCCGCCAAGGAAGTGCTTAGCGATGAAGGTGAGTGGTTCACATATTGCTCTCGAAAAATCCTCTTTTGGCTTAGCAGAAGTTCGAGCCTAAGGTAGAGCAGGCCCTTCCAGAACTGACGTCGCCATCGTCTGGTTCTTTTTTACTCTTTCTCTCCATCTCTGCCGTCTGATATCGGAACCTTGCCACTAACGTTCAAGCCGTTCAGGACTACCGTATTCTCTCTCTCGCTCTCTCTCACTCTCTCTCCCAACTTTTAGCTAATTCTATCACTCCTTCCAGAGAAACGTGCCAAGTTCGACTCCGGCGTGGACCCTCTGGACCCTGATTCTTCTTCTGGTGGCCATCACCAAGGCGGACACCCATTTGATAGTTTCTTCCGTGGAGGCGCAGACTTCGAATTCTTCTTTAGACATTAAAAATTTGCATATTCTGAATGTGTACTGTTGCATCCTGCTGCTACTGTAGCATGTAGTCAAACTGTAGCTTTGGGAACTAGCACTGTCTTGGTCTCTTTAGATATGTGATTTTTCAGAGACATGTCTTGGGGTGAGGTAGTGTTCTAGATGGTGCCCTTCACGCACTAGTAATTCAGAATGTTTCATTTTACGTTTACCTGCGCCTTTAGCACAGACTAGACTGGTTTCGTTGGATTTTCTTCGCCATTATGATTCTATTGTTTTCTTGGTAATTTGAAGGTTTACTTTGCTTGAAAACTGTTTTTTTTCTAACAAATTCGCACGTAAGATTTGATGCGGGTAGTTTGGACTTGTATTTGTTTTTGTGATCTTTTATAGAGTGCCTTTCTGGGAGATTTTTGTTGTGTTTCTTTTTGTTTGACTAATAAAAAATTTTTGTATGTTGGGTTTTGGCCATTTTGGAAACTATTCTAGTTGACGCGGTGGCGTAGTGGTATAATGCGTTCCCTAGTTAGAGTAGCGCAGGCACTGCGCATCGTCGGTTCGAATCCTAGCACGAACATAACAAGTTTTGTCATGTGAGTACACAACACTGTACAGTACACTGGTAGCATCCACGCATTCTCTGCTGATTATGGGTATAACTTTACCTCACCTCTTACCTTGAGAAATTTGAAGCATCAGCAAATGTAAACATGGTAGTAAGGTATTTCTTGTGAATTTGACACATTTTATTTGAAAATTCTGCACTTTGATGAGTCACAGCAAAGATTTTGGCACTTTTTGAGTAACTTTTCTGTTTGTATTTGTTCTGTCTGAGAGCTGAATGAGGACATTTGTACTACTATTTAACATGAATGTTTAGAGACACATCTGAGTAGAGTACAATTTATGTCCATTTAATTTTTAAGTAAATTTTCTGAGGGCCACAACGTGCGCCAGGCACGCACGAATATGTGAACCGAAGGAAATTTTGTTCGCGCACATATGGCGCCCTCCTGGCGAATCATCGGCCCACAATTTTTTTCTCTCTCGGTCCACCGACAGAGTTTCCTCAGTGCAGTACTCTACTAGTTGAAAGCGTTGAGTACCTTGCTAACAAAAATCTTTTTTTTACGTCTGTATCATTTTTATTGTAGTACCGAATGCCAATAAGTTGACCATTGCACGATGTGTACATCTCTTACAGTGTAAACGTACTTATGTTCAGTGGAAAAAGAGCACTAGTTAATACATACTCGTCTCAAGATAAACTAGCTTTTTGTTTATTGGCTTTAGCAGAGTGTAAATATTTGTGGACCCATGCAGGCACGTAACTAGAGGTAGCAGAACATGAGTACACAAACAAGTAAAAGTGCAGACAGACTGAGGTATCTTGGCGTACTCGTCGTATTGCCCAACTGCAAATAAGATAGCGCGCATTTGGTGCGCTATGAAAATCAGCTACGTCTCAAATAGTCACAGCGTTGGTGCGCAGCCGAAGTGTACACTGTATACAGTACGCATGTGACATGTACACATTGTTGAAGCTTGTTCAGTGCCTTATTTACCCGGAAATTATGTTTGGAAACTGCTTGACCTTCAAATTATATAAAAAAGGATGTATATGGGCTGTATTTTCCCTATGGTTCGGAGGAATGTACGTGGACATTTACTCGCCGTTCGTGGCTTTTGATTTGATGGCACAACGCAAAGTCTTTGCATTAATTTTTCCTTCGCAACATACTCTCTCTCTCTTCTCTCTCTCTTCTCTCTCTACTCCCATTAAATTTCTCTTTCTCTCTCTAAAACCTTCGACAGGTTGTTCTTACGGTCTCTGATTATTGGCAGGTCCTTAGCGCAGGCCAGTTCGGGACCAGTATAATCTAACCACGCACTATACCAAAGGTAAAGAAAGGTAAAAAAGAAAGTAGCGGAGAACAAACACAATTTGTCGGAGGGACGATCCTCAAATAAGACATAATAGAAAGAAGAGACCACGCCCTGACAAGAAGGCTGGAATATAAGAATATGAACTTTGGGCAGAGTCTGTTCGAACATGCTTATTCTATGATCACGGAAACGGCGCGGCAGCCGTGATAGCGCGATCCCTTTCCTTTATAAATGTTTTTATAACTAATGCGTCGATATGCCATGGTGGTACTTGTACCAAAGTAAGTGGACCCTTGTGTAACTTATAACTCTAGTGAATATGCCTATAAAGTTTCACCCTGTTGATGCCTCAATATCAACTCTACATGCTTATCCATTGGTTTTTTTATTTATTTTAGAATTTTCTCCAAATCCTGAGCTTATCAAGATACATCAATTGTTTAACTATTAATAACTTTGACACCGTTGGCCAGTGGTTTCAATGCATGTCATTCAATCGTTCAACTAACTTCCATTCTCTTCACTATAACTATAACTATATCATATCAAGATCGCTGATAACCAGTATTATATCCTTTTTATGGGCTGCTTTTTGCTAGCTGTTTTCTTTCTTTCAATCTTTGTATGTCGAATACGTGAATAAGCGAAATTTTTCGTTGCCAATGGTTTCACTGTTTTTCCAGAATAATTTAGTTTTCGGAAAAAAAGTGCATGCACAATGTCTATTAAATTTTTTTTGTCTATTGAAAGAAACGTTCTGTTTTCTTTGCTTATAATGAAAACTAAAATATACGACCATCATATTTGTTGTATCTAAACAAAATGCTCCTATGTTTTCTAGTTAGTCTATTTTTAGCGTGAAACAAAATAGATTTTGTCCGATTTTTTTGCAAACACAAACATCGAATATTGAAATATCAGTACACAGAGTCATGTTCCATGTTTCACAATATTTTCGAAAGTTGATATGTTTCATATTCCATATTTTTTAATGTAAATTTATTGTTTTCAACAAGGTTTGCAAGCCTGTGTGCTGTGTACATAGTAGTCGTATATAAAAAGATCACAGAATAGCGAAAATATATTCACCAGATGCTGAACAAACTTTTCGTGAGTTCCATCGGTATGGATTCACTTAATTAGAAAACTCGCAAAGGTTTACGCAAGTTCAGCTCGCAGTTTTTGCGCCGCTGTCAAACGGCGCACCTACGGCGCTTCAGAACACAAAGCACCGTCAAGGCTCATAAATTAATGCTATACGTTTTTAGTATACACGTCTTGAAGGAAAGATTATGCTCGCCGTTAGGCTGCAAAAAAAATTGTTTGCTCCGAATGTCAAAATTTAATGCAAATTGTCCTTTCGAATCTGTGACCTCCAATCTGGGTTTATAAAGTTCAACATTTGTGTTTTCATCCCTTTTCCTCAGATCTTTGCTCTTTTGTATAGGAAATGAGGCAACTTTTCCTTCTGTTTGTTCTTTGTTTCTTGTGTTTCTTTACCTGAAAGGAATGTTGAAAATGATCCCTTTCTTTTTGGTCTCTGCACACACAGGCATGGTTTCCCCGTTTAACTATATTCTAGCCCGAATCAGGACTGGCGTTTTGGAATTACGCACAATTAGAATATTATATTCTTATGGGGTTTGCAAGTATGCCAAAAACCGCGAGTTTTCCTTGCAAGTATCAATTCGCAAAATCGTGTGCTTTTTACACACTTTTACCGTAATTTTGACACATCCGCACTATAGAAAATCCGCCATCAAAGACATTTTTTGTTGAACAATTGGTCCCGTGGCGATCGGTCGTAAAAACTGCATGTAGATATGCTCGTGTAGTGCCAAGATACGGTAAATTTTTCGATACTTGCAAGGAAAATCGGGCATACTTGCAAACCCCATAAAGTTTTATTAAATGTACGAGTTTGTACTGTCAACGTTTGTTTCATTGGATTTTTTTCAGTGAAATGTCTTTCTACCTTCGGATATTGTCCTTTACGCTAATTATTTCAATTGTCAATTGCCTGCACTGTTACCAAGGATGGCAAATATGGAGCGAGGTGGGCCACGGAAACTTTTTGATGTATTAACTGTGTGTGTAGGTTCACGGTTTCGATTAAATTAGGATATTCATCTTTATGCGGGCACATCAATTTCGAGCTGAGTCCGTATTCACCAACAGACAGGGACTGCCCTCCCTAATAGGCTCACGAGCGCTCTGGATCTCTTCTGCTATCGCACTCTCTACCTCTACGCACTCTTTAGACCCCCTTGGGAGGCCAGGGAGGGCTCCCTGCGTGTTGGCGAATACGGCCTTTGATTGGGCACATAAAGGTTTCTGTTCGATAATAACAGAGGCCTTCGTCATTCGTGAAATTTGCATCAAATATCTATGTGTAAATAATAAATGATCAAGATATGTCACGCTGTAGTATCCGTTACTTCAAGCTCAAAGGTTAAACTATATAGCCTGAACTCGGGTAAGGTCCAAGGGAATCCAACTCTCCCCTCCCTCCCCGGTCAACTCTCCCTCTCCCCGGGATCATCAACTCTCCCTGGGTTGGTACCTTCTCTGGGAATATTCCAGAGATCAATGTTTCTCTGACTATATCCATTACTTTCCAGGTTCCCCAAGTGAATAATGTTACACTGAATGAATGCTTACCATTCCACAGATGTTGTTCGATGGTCAGGTTCGTCATATTTTTTATATTCAAAAACCCACCCACGCATGTAACGTGAACGTCTGATGGTGTGCGGAAACAAAAAGATGCTGCTACCTCTCATTTCGAGGCTCTCGCCAGATTCATTCATTGAGTTCAGTAGTTTTCATTAGTTAATAATAATAATAATTTATTGACACAATATATATAATATATAAGTGTGCATCATATAAAATGATGATAAGAGGTAGTTCATTTCAGTAGTTCATTCAGTTCATTCAGTAGCCATAGTGCGAAGTCGCCACGCAGTTTTTCATCTATTGCTACTTCAATATTCCCATTCAACGCACAATCATATCAAGAGGCATACTCTTTAGTCTACTATTTTATACAATTTCTATTTAGTTCATTACCGGGAACCAATTTTGCTTGTTATGATAATTGCCCTCCTTCCAATTATCGCAAATGTGGACCAGATCCGAAGTTAGGAATTCAGGTAATGAGTTTATCATTGTAATTATAGACATAATAATCTACGAAAAAAGTGGAAGCAAATTGGGTCTGAGAGAAATTGAGCCAATTGCAGGTATTACACATTATGATAAGCGAGTACTGTAACTGGAACGTAGAACGTATTTCGACTTTCGAGGGCTAATTATATGCGACTACGGTAGATCGTGTAGGCATCACCTTTCGACCTCTCTATCCTACTTCATGTCGGAATATCGTCATGTTGTATAAATATAAGATAAGAAATCAAAATAACTATATTTTCAGGACGTCTATTTCTGTTACTGTAAGGACCACACAGACCCCGACTGTCGACCGTATTTGGGAGAGGATGATAGGAGGAAATAGAGGATTAAATATTTAATTGTAAATTGTAAAGTATAAAATTGCAAATATGCGGAACCCAGAACATTAATAAATATTTAATATTGACATGAGCTTGTTTTCAACAGAAATTACCCAATACACAAATGTATCTGTACTACACCGTATCGTCAATACCACGGCAGTTTTACTGCTTCGTCATGTTAATCATAACCATCCACATCAAAATCTTTAGTTAATCGGCAGGCCGAGTCGAACCAGGGATCCCTCGCACCACGCGCTACCGCTCGGCTATGACTTTACGTTCCAAGATATATTTTTGGATTGTATGTGTGCGTAATAAATTATTATTATTATATTGTCTAACCAAGAATGTGGTACTGGAATCGAACTCGCTATGTAAACTGTAAATTAAACCGCTATGTATTGTTGAATATTCTTTGAACCGTGGCATCACAGCCCAGCTCAATAGCTAACCATTTCACCACGAGTGCATACAATAGTACAGTGGTCTTGAAAAGGAAAAGCACCACAAAGCCCCTACCACACGCTGAACAGAGACCAACGGCTATTTGATATTTTGGTAAATTTCTGAAACATCTTTTATGTATGCTGTTGTAAAACATTTATCCTCAGCTCTGAAACATTTTCTACGCATTTGGTTTATCACATTAACATAATGTATGTATTATCCTAATTCCTGAACAGAATTTATTTTCTTGTCTGTTTGATTTTCTAATAAAACATCCTATTTTGACTGGATGTACTTTTTTGAGTTTGTGTTTTCTTGTGTGTTCGTTCGCGTGTGCTGGAAAAAGAAACTAAAATTCAAAAAGTTTCCCGGGTAATATTCCGAACTGTTTAGGTGGGAACAAACTGTACGTGAAATAGACCATAAATGATCTACCCTCTATTGTTCTTCTCTACTCTACTCTATCAAGTTTCGTCAAAGCCGTTTGCACATTGCGTAATGGTAAATCAGTTTTATTTATTTTCCAAAATAGTTTTTTTTCTTCTTAATCTTTTATCTAGCGGTTTTCAAAGAATAAACAATCGTATTTGAGTACCTAGGTTCATGGAACGTAAAGCAGTTAACCCAACTTCGCGTCTAGTTTTCGGAACGCGTTAGTTCGTCAGGTGCAGAATGTCAATTGGCGCACTAGTGGCACAATAGTGGCGTCCTCGTGGCACGTCTACCGCGCCAAAGCACCACATTCGCTTGAATAAAGTTGCGTTTATTGCATTACTCTGCGCATTTATTGAGAATTGAGGGGCAAGGTTCGTATTATCAAACATTTTTGAATAAAAAAGCTGAAAAGCATTCATCTATGCAGTTTTGGCATATCCGTGGCTACTTATTCATAAATGCTGTAATTGTAATGTCTTCCAGGCTCCAAGAATGAACGGTATATTTCATCTTCACAAGGATCATTTCTCCATTACAAATGACTACACGGTGGCCAGTATCCGAAAAAGAGCATGCAAATTGTCACAAAAGAAGGTATTTAGTTTATACCGCTTAATTTCATTATTGCGCCTTTGAACGTCCGTTTATTTATCTGTTTGACTTTCCCTTTAAATCTTTGACTTGCAACAGGGTTTATATATAGAGTATTATGCATCTGAATATTTGCAAAAGTAAAATGGTTCGCCATAAGTACATGTATTTTCAAATTTCATAGGTTATGAAAATATATGGCGTTTCTTGCGTCTGATTACATCAATGGTAACACAGAAAACACAACGAGGAAATAAGTAAAATACAATACTAGCTTTGACCACTTCATAATGTCATGTGCTTATAACTCTGCACCCCTGAATAAAGAAGCCCACTGAAAATACGGTTTCAATATTGGCCTATGACTTGTTCCGCAGAGGTCCTCAGCATTAGTCGACGAGTTCCAGATGACAAATTGCTCGACGTCTTCGGGATAGGGCCAGGAGGGATCGCCCATGATTCCATCGCTGGGTGGTCACTTATTTATCGTTTTCAGTTCCTTTGCTACCACAGTTCCGGTAAGGTTGACACTCCCATTCATTGTAATCGCTTAGAAGAAGACGCAGGCAATTATACACACGATTTGATATGTGTGGCTAGCACGCAATGCAATTTTAATAAGGTTTGTATTTTTTTACAGTACAAACTCATTTGATAAGTGTTTGTAGGAGAGTGAATTCTCTAAACTTCAGCTCTTTTCCTGTAGGTCATGCCAATTTCCTACTGTATACTGTAATCTATATACGGCTTACAATTATTTTGAATCTCGGCCATGAGACACTGCGGCTGGCAACGGAAAACATTGTGCGAGCGGTGCGCCGCAAACTTGCGGCAGCTGTGCGAAACGGGTGCGCACTACGTCAACTTTATTTCAGAAAATCGAGATCGAAGGCTTTAAAGAACCTCTTGCTGTGGAGTATTGTTGTTGCGCACAGGATGTCTGCTACTATGGCGATTTTGATTTGGCCTTTCTCATAGATATTGTTAGCTTTTAATTTCTGCATCACAACTATTATGTTTTGTGCAGAAGATACAATCTTTCTAACATATTCTCATAAGCGTTTACTGAGGATTGCACCGAACTTTAAAACATGCATCCCGAACAAAACAAACAAGATTTATTAGAGCTAAGTACCGGCCAGTTTTTGGAACGCATCGTAGACAGCTAAATCCTTAGTATTTATGCAAAGTTGCTAGAATTTAACTCGATTTTTTATTCTACTTTATGTTCATTTGCATAAGAATGATGGTGTACTCGATCTTTCAAAAAAAAACGGCCGATATTTCGCTTTAAAGCATTTTCGATCACGCAGACTAATGATTATATTAAAAGCTTATTGTTAAAATTTTTGCAGTCTACCACCTCCTCATTACGCCTGTTCTATCGTCGTCTGTCTAACATTACCATCATCTTCACTCTCTTCACTATAATCACTGTCTCGTACACAATCTTACATCAAATTATTATCGCTGGATGTAAATGGCCGAAGGTTAGCACAGTGTTAGAATTGCATACAAAATGGTAAAAAGTAGATGAATTGTCTATATGGTATGGTCGTACTGGTTGTTTATGAAAAAAAACCGTTGCACGAACAATGCTCAAAGAGTAGCTCGAATATTAATAGTTGCAGCAACTCAAACACGGGTCCGCCAGTAAACGGGGCGACGACGCGGCGCACTTTTCGCCCCAGTAATATCGCATCATGCGTGCCACGACATGTGTTTTTGCCTAGCTCCCTTTAGTGTTTCAGCTGTGTTATTATCCAAATGCGGTTCTCACTTATTACTTTGTCACGTACTTTTTTGAAAACAGAAAACCTTCAAATCTAGCACTCAGCCTTTTTCAGCCCGTAAAGAAAACCGGTGGCGCACACTATATTGACGAAATTCTGTACGAAGATTATGATGAAGAAGCCATATTGATGGCAACCCAACCTGGTACAGGAAAACCGAGATTCTAATAGGAAAACTCGATTTTTAGTCCTTCCGTTCTACCTTTAGTCTTCCATTCAGAGATGTATGTTCAAGTCATTTTAAAACAGAACATGAAGGATTTAATAAAGGCTATCGACGAGTGAGGGGCACCTTAACAATTTCTCCATCGAACCGTTTCCAAGACGAATTTAGTTTACAGCAGCCATAAGCTGTGTGTGTCAGTGTCACCAATCGATTATTAACAATTAAATGTCTTCCAGACACCGATGTAAGACAAGAGCTGACGGCCAATCAAACTCAACCCACCGACGATTTGAAGCAAAGGGAATCCGCAGCGACGGCAATGGTAATTTTTTTTTCATTTTTGAAGTACCGCGGCTGAGAAACTAGTGATGTTTGGATGTATGCGGCGAACAAGTGTGAGTGCGCTGCTGTTGCCGCGCGCTCCCTTCTGTTTTGGAAGCGTCTTATTCCGGTCGTTTTACTTAGATCCAAAGGCGGGTTTCAATAAAGTTTACCGCTGTGGTTGGTTACATGCGTCTCCTCTTTAGCGTGATCTCTCGGCTTCCTCTAACAGCCTCTCCTCTGTTAATGGATTGCGATTTCGCACCGGAAAAGTGGGCTGTGCGAATTCGCACATCAAACTTTCCAAATTGGCATCGGCAAAATACCCGGTGCGAAATCTCAGACTGTGCTCTGCGAATTCGCACTGTAAAACGGAAAAAAACCGTTCACTCTCTCCGCAGTGCCTCGCCAGTCTCCCGCCTAGAATATTGCAACGCGAATTCGCACCAGAAATACTGCGAATTCGTAGAGCAAGAAATCCAAAAAGAATTCCTAGAGAATTTTTTTTGGAGTTTTTCCGGTGCGAATTCGCAGAACAACATCAAAGGCAGAGAAAGCGTCAAAGGCAGAGAAAGCGAGAGAGCATGCTAAACAGGAGACGCCTGTAACCTACCCCATCGGTACATTTTATTGGAACTGGCCTCAGCTTCGTTACACGTAGGAAATCTTTCTCAAATTCGGTCGAGTTCTACAACGTGTCGTCTCGAGGACCCGAAACCCATGCCTACATATAATTTATTGATTTACTCAATAAATTTCAGGCCACTGATGTAACTCCGGCGTCTGTTGATGTGAGCAAGAAGAATAATTGAACAATTTTTAATATCAAACAATCGTTGACCGTCTATAGTCTATAGTCTATAGTCATTTAATTTCTTGTTTTCCATTTAAAGGAAGGCTCGCGTCCACAGTAAAGTGTGCATAAGTGTTTCTTGTAGCGGTTGGATAGCATATGCTTCTAGACTTGTGTTAGTTTCTTGTTATATGAATCAAATATTATTCAGTAATCGTCTCATTTCAATTCTTCTTCGTTGTCTCTTAATATTAACTTGGGTTGAACGGCCCATTTTTTTAAACTATTCTTTTTATATCTTTGTTTTCAGGCCTTATATCAGTCAACTAAAAAAATTATATAGAAAGTGTTTTATAGACAATGAGAAAGAGTAATAACTGCACTTCAACGCACAGGAACATAAACTTACACTTGAGGGTAAACTGTATGGGATAGGGCCACTTGTATTGAAGCATAGCGCCGCTGAACGAGATGTTCAACATACGTTTCAATATATGGGAATGGAGATGTTCGACATACGTTTCAATATATGGGAATGGAGAATATCAAAATATGTTTCATCTTTTGGAAAATAAGTTAGGCAAATCTAGCGCGCATAGGGTGAAGCCGCCGCACGCGAGCGACCATTAGGCTGTTTCTACATCAATCATGGCATTTTCTTACAGTACATAAATCAAGCTAATAAGCCTAGACAGAAATAATTCGCAAAAATACCCGCACCTCTTCAAATAGCCGACGCGCAAAAACATGGGCTGAGCCGGGGATTGAACCCGGGACCTCTCGCACCCTAAGCGAGAATCATACCACTAGACCACTCAGCCGACGAACGTTTATTTCTGTGCATAAAATGTGAGCAACAAGCAAAATGAGCTAAAAGGAATTTATTTTCTTCAGAAATCAACCAGGTTCAGAAACGAAAAGGTTCATAATATCTAAATGTAGGTGTGAAGTTACTTTAAATCTTTCCAATTGCAACTGGTGAATCCAGACCACAAGTAACGGTAGCCTCTGAGACCTAAATATTTTGTTTAAAGGAGGAGGCTCACGAGAATGAAGTGCTCAATTAGTTTCCTTTTATCGAAAAATGATGATGTGTTAATTTCCAATAAACATGCTTTACAAAGAAAAATCGTTTAATTGGAAGGAGTAAATCAATGTAAAAGTTTAAATTCTATCAACATTTTGGATCGTAGCAGACAGCTGATTTCCGTAGTGGGTATGCAAATTTATGCTTGCTCGGAAAATGAGTTGTAAATTTGCATGATTAGCTTTGAAATCGACATTGCATACGATACCTTTTTTTATTTGACTTCAAGTTCTTAGATTAATTAATTCCTTCAAACTAAAGCTTTGAACCTTCCAACGTTTGTTTTTTGGAAGTTCAAACCATCGTCCTTTGATAAAAGGAAAGAAATAGGGGGCCTATTTCTCGTGAGCCTCCTCCTTTAAAGAAATTATATTTTCCTTTTTTTTTACACAATACACACGTTCTTTCTTCACTCTCTAAGGATTTTCGAGTGAGAAAATTTTTGATACGAAGAAGTAACCATAACTATTGAACATATACGTGCATACCTCTTGCATGGTAGTGATTGCTTGTGAAATAATATTCTTGATCTCGTTACATTGATTTGCAGAAGAAGGAATAAGCAATTGAGCAGCGAAGTGGCCATTCACATTTACGCTCTGAAAGGGTCATAATCAGATAAATATTATTGAATCATAATAAAGTGCCTTAGAGAATATAACCAAAACATGAACTAAACATACTACTTACACTCTTGGCCACAGGGCCGTTGTTCGATTTCTGAAAGTTTTGTTCCTTGGCAAAGGCCTTGAGTTTATCTCCGACAGCATGAAGATATTCATTATTTCTGATCGGATCATATGCGAGGTTGGTCTCGAGGAGAATGATCACGTCATCCTCAATAGATCTCTTCCTCCTTGCTGCTTTTGTTGTGGGCGCAGCAGTGGTAGCAGCAGCACCTGCTGCAGTCTTCTTCGGAGCAGCACCACACGCAGACACCTGGATATAAGGGATAACTTTGTTTATTAATGACTGCTCTAGGCTATTAGAAGGCGCAAGTCAGCTATTTTGTTTGTTTATTAACATGCGTTTGTCGGTTTTTTTTTTCAAGAAAAACTTATTTGGTTGGTTATCAAAAATTCTGCGTATTAATTTCTATTGGCCTACCGAGGCCATATTCACCACTCCAATTCTCTCGGGGAAACATTCCCTGGGGACAGAAAATAGCATTCTAATGTGGGACACGCAGAGAAAAAGACGGTGAGTTCCCCCTGGGGGATTTCAGTGGTGAATATGGCTTCTGATGTAGGTGGGTGGGTGAAGCAAATAATACATTTTTTATAGTTTCTTACCGTTGAGTAAGCGATGAATCCAGCGACGAAAAGGGCAAGGAAGAGCTTGGTGTTCATGTTATAGAAGGGTAGAAAGTGATATAGTTGGTTTGCATCCTCTACGTCTTTTATAGTTGATTGAGACGCTGCTTATTCTTAGGATAACTATTGATTCCCTAGACACATTATTTTAAATGGTATTGCTTTATGAAATGTTTCTTTAATAGGCAGGCATTACATTATATAAACATGCAATGAACACACAAACTATACACATAAACAAACACAAACAAAATCTAGGAAACATATCGTCATTTTCCTATTCCTATGACATAGTATATGTTTGGACACTTGGAGCCTTAATGTTATGGTTATTTTCGGTATAAAAGTTCCTTCAAGGCATTTCAATCTTCACACTTTCTGTCCTTTCATTGTACAAAATGAACACCAAGGTTTGCATCGTTTTGCTAATTGCTGGATTTATTGCATACTCGGAGGTAATTTATTTTAGTACAAGTTTTGGTTATATTAGTACTTAACTTCCTTTCAATTTAAATAAACTAACTGTTGAATAAAAAACATCATCCAGGTTTCTGCGTGTGGTGCTGCTCCGAAGAAGACTGCAGCAGGTGCTGCTGCTACCACTGCTGCGCCCACAACAAAAGCAGGAGGAAGGAGGAAGAGATCTATTGAGGATGACGTGATCATTCTCCTCGAGACCAACCTCGCATATGATCCGATCAGAAATAATGAATATCTTCATGCTGTCGGAGATAAACTCAAGGCTTTTGCCCAGGAACAAAACATTCAGAAATCGAACGACGGACCCGTGGCCAAGAGTGTAAGTAGGAGCATTATGTTTAATTGATCAATGGCTGAGTTCAATTGAGTTGTGTTATGTAGTTATGTTCTCCTACTGCCTGCAGTGTATCATGATTCGATAATATTGATCTGATTATGACCCTTTTCAGAGCGTAAATGTGAATGGCCACTTCGCTGCTCAATTGCTTATTCCTTCTTCTGCTAATCAATGCGACGAGATCAAGGAAATAATTTCGCAAGCAATCACTACTATGCAGGAGGTACGAATAACATGTTTCATAAATTTACTTTGCTACTAAATGACAGGGTCCTTTTTTAAATCGTCCCTATCTTTCTCTCTTTTTCCTCATCTTGTTATTTTACCCTAAACCACTTAAAGGGTCAGGCCCATTTCAGGTAACCCCTATTGTTGATGACTCCACCGGATTCTCCGTTTCAAATATAGTAGGCTGAATTTTTTTCCAATTGTCAGTTGCAATCTTCACGCAGTTTTCAGCAATTTACCATGGCCAATAACGCAATTGCCACGCCCAATATAGCATATTGGCCAAGGGGCGTGATAACTGCGATTGATTGTTGTGTATGACTGGCCATGGTAACGTAAATTGCTGGTTATTGCATGGTTTGGAAAAAAATTGCATCCTACCATATTTGATACGGAGAATCAGATAGAGTTATATAAAATAGGTGTTATCTGAAATGGGCCTGACCCTTTAAGTCCACTGATATTCCAGGTTTCGGAGGCTACCATCACCTGTGGTTTTGAAACGCCCGTTGCAATTGGCAAGATCTAAACATTTTTTTTATTCTTTACCATATGTCTTTGTGAAATAAATGTATTTGCACACTTGATAAGGTACACCTTGAATAAAATGTAAACCGCATTGTATCCCCGGAATTCCGGTTTATCCCCGGAATACTGTAGATACGATGAAGCTCGCACAAATACGTTTTTGGCCTTTGCTTCAGTAACTGTTGGTTGTAACAGCTGTACACATTGCATTCGAAAAAATAATCTGTTTTCCTCTTTTTAACGAATTAAGAATTAAGCGACACTCCTGGTCTCTTTATGTAAAAATACGATCAGAAATTACCGGGAAAAACAAAAGTACAAAAAGTTACGTAGATTAGGAATATTATAAATCCTGGTTATTATCCGAAAGACGAAAAACAAAAAGTTCATCATAATCGTATAGATGCGGCACATGGATTGTGCCTCACAACTTAGGATTTAATCTTACTATTAGTTGACTCACGAAAAAATGTACAACAAGGAGATTTTTTCCGTCAAAAAATCCGATTTAATATTATCTTGTTTTTCAGAAATGGTTGCTTCCACACAGACTTCCATATCCATAGATAATCTTTTGTAATTCTTTGTTTTTCGCATAAGACATAATAATCCATTTGCACCCAGAATATTTTATTGTAAAAATTATGTGAGAGAGAAAAACAGTCAAGCAAACCATGTGAGGAAGAAAAAGAAAAAGAAAAAGAAAACATGCCGGCCGGTTTTTGAAACGCATCGTGTACTCGCTGCTTTCTTATGCTTCATATGCAAATGAGCGTAAATTTGAATAAAAAATAGACCCCAATAGACCCCTTTTAGCATAATTGCATAAGAATGCGGATATTTGAGGTGCGTTTCAAAAACCGGCTGGTATTTCGCTTTAAGCTGCGCACCGGCAACGTGGTCTCTCTGTACCTACATTTGTTGTAGTGTATATTTATAGTGCCGCGATTCCTGGCCCCTATCTCTGTGATACCTCGTAGTCTCTAGCTAAACATAGTTGGTGGTAGCATAGATGTTAGCGCAGTTGACAAGCAAGCCAGTTCGCGGGTTGGGTTCTCGCTCGATCAAAATCCTGGTAAATAAGTGCAACATTATTTCCATAAATTGACATACATACCTATCAGAATACTTGTTATTAATTTCGCAATACATGACTAAGTAGAACATTATGAACTGGTTTCATGATTGAAGATTGAACCACATACTAGAAGTTTATCATGGCAGGTTGAGATAAATTCCCTTGAAGGTGTATAGCATCCGGTTTTTGAAGCTGGACCCTGTATTATGTATTCCCATATGGCGAATGCAAATAACTGCACGACTTTTTATAGCAATTGAAACTTTAAGAAAATATTCGCGCCCTTTAGGTTTTATATTATTCGTTTGCATACACTTGCATACAGCATATAGGAATGCAGTTGTCCAACGTATTTTTCAAAAACCTGCCGTTATTTCGCTTTAAACTATGTAAACCAATAAAACACTTCTACGAAAAGGACCTTGGTTCTCAAACTACGCTCCCCCCAAAAGTGCAAGGAGTTCGTATCTACCCATTAGAATGTCTGTTCCAAACCACCCAGAGAAGGTTAGCTGACCTGGGTTTCAGTACAAAATGAGGTTTTATAAACCTCTCGCCCTTTATCTTTTCCTCTTTGTTTTGAATCTTAAAAGTGGTCAGGAAATCTTGATATCCAGCTAGATTTATATCGCAACTATGCACTTGCCAACCACATAAAGAATAAGAAAAGTGGATAGGTCAACCGAGATGTATTCAAGGTTTAGTCTGGGTTTTGAGTTTAAAGGACATCAGTGCGAAATCTTGACTACGGTATCTGGCAAGGTTGAGGTGTACGGTTTCTTGGGCGCGGACATATGTAATTGCATGGAAAAGAAAAACCCCGATGTGGCCGATTCTTCCAAAAACCCATGATATGACCCCGATCAAGTCCCGATATGTGGCCCCGATCAAGTCCCTCAAAAAATCCGGCCTTTATCGGGGACATATCCGGTTTTTTTTAGAAAATCGGGGCCATATCGGGCCGCGTTCGCCGGATTATTTGTGATATCGGGACTTGATCGGGGCTCATATCGGGACTTGATCGGGGCCATATCAGGGGATTTTTTGGAAGAATCGGCCATATCGGGTTTTTTTCCGAAAATAATCGGGCCATATCGGGTTTCCACTTTCCTGTGACGTAATTGTTTATTATTATTATAATAGAATTATTTATTATTATTATTATTATTATTATTGCTATAATATATCCAGGCCTAGGATTTGTGCCTATATCCTAATTTGCACGGCTTAACCCGAGAGATTTGGTCCCTTTTTGTTGCTGGTCGGGAAAATATTACCATGAAAGTACAGTACCTGTGTGCTTTGATTATGAAATTAGATATTTTATCCAAAGCGATTCCTTTGCACTTTCTGCTTTGTATATCTTTATTTCTGGAATGTTTCCAAATTTACGTAAAAAAAAGATAAAAGTGCAAATAAAAAAACTGGAATTGGAATCTTGCCAAAAACCGTGAAAGTGCACCCTTCCTTATGTTCGGTCTCCAATTGTTATCACAAGTGGGTAATACCTAAATTCCCATATATCTGTAAACTCATGGCCCACGGGAAATTGGCTGCAAATTCTTTCTCACGTAGATATCGATATCGTGGGTAAAATGCAATTTGAAATTTTAATATTACCACCAATTTTCAGCCTCGGGCATTTCTCCTGATATTGACCATGTCAGTTTTTAATATAGAGACAAAATGAAAAGGCGTGAGGCTACCTTGGTGGTTGGACTTTATCACTCTGCAGGTACTGTAACAGGTAAACGATGTCCAGACCACGGAAAAACCTTCAGTAGTTGGTCACCAAATGGTTTTCACCAAAATAAAACCATTTGGTAACCGGTTACTGACCATTTGGTGAAAATGTGGTGAACAGCTGACGACGGTTCCACGAAAAATTATTGAACCGTCTCCTCACGTTGGACGTGCTCACAATGAAAGTACTGCACTATCTAAGTAAGCATGGTATCTGGAACTCGTAGTCTATTCTGCTGAATGAAATTTTTTTATTCTGAACAAAATTGAACCGCGCATCATAAATACACGGTACCCAGATCAGATTTTCACTTTAAAGTAGTTCCCTTGCTCAAATAAACAACTTTCTCATTATCTTTTATCTCATTTGAGGAAACGTCATCGACAAAAACTCCGCGAAATTTGCAAAAGTGCAAAAAAATTGTGTGATGCCAAAGGTTTATTATGATGATCCTTAGAGGGTAACTGAACAGCGCGCGTGTCTATACCGGATTCATTTTATTTTGCACTTATTTACGCATTTTACGTTACTATATTATATTTCAAGAAAGTTGTTATTTACCACATAGAAACCACCTTGAAAAGTAGGACATAATATGGTTTTTACTAATTGGCTTCGACAAATAACTATATGTTAGAACTGAAAAACATTTCCTTTGGCCTTGAACAAGAGATATAATCAGTTAACGGTAAACAACATAAAGTTAAGGTTTAGTGGGTTTGGATGCGGATTTGAAAAAGAAAACATTTAATTGACGAGAATATTATAAAAATTATCTGCAAGTCGAAAGACAATTTAAAGCGAAATGCCAGCCGGTCTTTGAAACGCATCGTGGACGACTGAATTCTTAATTCTTACGTATTTATGCTAATTTGCTCGAATTTAGTTAGCTCGATTTTTTATTCAAATTTATTTTATTTGCATAAGCTGCATAAGAATGCTGGTGTTCTCGAAGTGTTTCAATGTGTTTCGCTTTAATATTCTTACATATATTTTTAGAGTTTAGCCTACTGAATTACCGTGTCAGCTATCATTTTCGAATAGAAAGTCACAAAGTATGCGGAACAAAAGGTAAGTTACCAGTTGCCACAAGATAGTTATCATTGTGAAAGATTCCCGACACAAAGTTAGGCTCAGGAATGCTATAAAATTTCGATGTTTTATCTAGCCTATATTGAAGAAGTCGATCAATTTGTCGCCTGGAACTCGTCGTCCACTCTGCTCACAACTGCTGTATAGCTAGGAACACTGATATGTGAAGAAGGAACTGTTTTTTTATTAATCACTTCTTCACGGGCTTAAGTTGTTTTGGTTTGAAATAGGACAACCACAGTCGGCTCGGTGCCAGAAAGGCAGATACATAAGTGCACAGAGTTTGCGTATAAAAAATGGGAATGTAATTGTTTTCAAAACCACGTGGCATATCTCTTTAATCTGCACATAGTATTGCAAACGTCTACAGTACACATAGGTTTCGCAGTTAGCGGTTACTATCAAGTAGGTCACTGTTGTTGTCTAATTTACCACACAAACAAGTTACTGAAAAGGTTCCAAACATGGGGTTCAATTGCAAAACTTACCAACAGCGTGACATCAAATAGTAAACAACTTGCAAAGGTTAAAGATAAATAACAATTTATCTCCTTAATTCTCATGTTGATATATTAACCTTTTGTTGCATCTTGACTTACGTAACTAATTGGTTAAAGAAAAGTATCCTAGTTTATGATTGCGTAATGTTAGTCTGTGCGAAAGTATGTACAAGATCAACTATGAAAGATATACAAAAAAAACTACAATAATGCAATACTAGCGTGCCACAGTGAAATTATTGACACGATTCATTAAGTATTTTTGTTTCGAAATTCCATCCCATAATTATTCACCAATAAAAAAAATTGGTTCTAACATCATTGAAAGTTAATTTTCAAATTAAAATTGTATTTTGCAGGGTCATCATGACTGGTTTTTAATCGTTTACACCCACTATCACAATGTTCCGCTCTTTGTACTCCAAAGAAAATACTTTTTGTAAACAAATAACGGTGATTTTTTTGCTTTCCTTTCACTTGATTCTTGATCGCACTGACAAGCTAAATTGTTAAATACTAGTTATAGCTGGCCCTTTTCATACATGATACGCGTAGAATGAACCTTCGGGCAAACCCTAATAGAAGAAGTTAAAGCGAACTACCGGCCGTCTTTTGAAACACATCGTGGACAACTGAATTCTTACGTGTTTATGCTAATTTGCTCGAATTTAGCTCGATTTTTTATTCTAATTTAGGTTCATTTGCACATCTGTATATCGATGTGTTTCAAAAACCGGCAGGTAACTCACTTTAAACGGGATATAGAAACTTCTGCGGAGGTAAGCCCATCATGTCGGCCTCGTTGACAGGCCCGCGTTGGGCTTGTTGATTTGAAAACAACTAAATTACTCATTGCGGCACCCATTTTCAGACCGGCTGAACATCCTTACAACGCGGAAACTTCGCGCAATTGCCGTCAGACGGCTTACATAGAAGAGGATACATAGAATCTCGGCCCGAAGTTAGGTTCTCGAAGTTTCGCAGGGTTTCTTCAGTAAGTTCGACGAAGTAGACTCTAAGAGTGTGCTAAGTTTGCACATGCTTTTATCGTTGGGCATAATGTTCTAATTATGGCGCTCTGGCTATTTTGGATATGCCTTTGGCTAGTCAAAAACTTTTGTGTTCAGAATAGAACAATGCTTCACAGTTGTGTTTCATGATTCCTCTTCTTTTTGCAGGTTATGATGTATTATAACATTTTTATGAGCATTGCCCTTCATGCCACTACGACACGGAACTTTTCCAATAGTAAAACCTTACTTATTTCTGCTGCTCAAAGGTTTAATAAAGCGTTGTATGCGAGTGAATTCTGTATGTTTACACGTTGTATGCGAGTGATTTCTTACTTTCAATTAAAGCTATTCCTTGAATAAAAACATTTTGCTATCGTCTCGCGCATTTTTGACTCTATGGGCGTGGCTTTATGAAAAGCCGACTACGGTATTAGTTATAGAAGAAAAACGAAGAAAATACGAAGAAAAACTCGAAGTCAAAAACAAAACACGTGTTACTTATAAAAAACAAGTGCTTTTGTGAATTGCATAAATGGTTTGCAACATTTCGTACTGTTTCTAGCATGAATATTGTTTTTGGTGTAGACGCAGTTCATGCACAACAGCTGAAGAGAAAAGTGCTCAGTTCCGATATTTGCATATCAGCCATGTTTAGTGTCAACGGGCGGAAATCCGGAATATTACATTCAAGAATATTGATTTACACTTCAAATTCAAATTTGGCGTAATTTGAAGGAAGTGATTTGAATAGACCGCCGCGACAACAGTTTTCTTCAATGAAAATGCACTCTAATTGTTTTTTGTTCCTTTGCTTTTCGATTATGTAATTCCCAAAGCACTTGATTTCTTGAGTTTCCAGTCTTGACGTAGAAATGTTGACATTTTATTTTTCTTATAATTAAATGAGTAATCTGCTGGAGTACATTGCAATAACGATAACATGGTAGTTAGTACATATAATTAGGTATTTAGTATTTGTTGTCCATTTATATTGTACGTACACATTAGTAGGGAAAACGTCAAAAAAAAATCAGACAAATTGGTAGTTTATTACGTTCGCCTCGAGCTTTGATAAGATTGCAACATACTCTGGTTCTCAGGCGCGCAGCGCGAAAATGCGTAGCCGCGTCCGCGGGAAAAGATTGCAAATTTGCATTGAAAAATAGGAGACACAGAGAAACCTCTTTTCTGCGTCTCCGCCTTTCTTATGTTAAAAGCCATCTCTTTTCCGCGGACGCGGTTACGCATTTCCGCGCTGCGCGCATGAGAACCTAGTACGTGACCAAGTAACTTTTTGTTAGATTTGTCATGCTCATTGCAAAACTCTACAGAGATGTAGTCTGGTTATTTATTTGCTAAATGAAACCAGATATCAAATAACCAGTTAGTAGGGCGTGTGATAATGTTCCCCGATCACACTACTTATTGTAAACAAAAGGTCAAAAACTTGGAAATAGGAAAGATAGTTTCCGGGCAAAATTCATAACACACTACCATGACCATGGCTATGCCGGGTAGTAGTTGGCGAAATAGCTGACCGCTAAAAAGTTCGAAACATTTGAGACCACTCTATATCCTAGCAAACATATACTAATTATTTTCCCTAAAGTTTAGGTCCTTGAATCTTTAAATGATATAACAATTTTCAAAATTTAACTGGACAACTGCATTCCCACATTTTGTACGCAAATGAGTACATGAGAATATAGCGTACATACGTTTCAAAATCGGCTGTTATTTCGCTTTAATATTCATTAACTTTTGTGACTTTTACTTCATAGCTCACCAGCATTTTTTTTTTCAATTTTCGGCGTGCTTCTAAAAAGAACAACAAAAGTTGCTTTGTTGTTTGCCTTGCTGCGTAATTCGTAGCAGGAAATTTGTCCCCACCGGAAGCCACGCCCACAGTACAGTACTCTGGGAACATGGGTTCATTAAGTCACGCCCCATTTTGGATGCTCCGCCCCTTGTGTTGGGTTGGTATAAAAGAGTGGTGGATCAAGAAGCTAGCCTTAGGACTGAGCAGGTTCGAAACCAAGAAGACTGCAAACCTTCCAATATCTACTGTCAACCTACTTCTGGCTTCCCATCTCACTTTGTTTTGTAAGAAAACGAAGATGACGCAGACAAAACAGCAGAGAATTCTAATTACTGGAGCCACTTCAGGCATTGGTACGTGTTAGCTTTGTTAAAGCGGTAGGGCATCTGGAATGTGAAACATATTGTGGACAACTGCACTTGTGTTACATTATGTGCTGTAAGGCTAAAACGAGCACATGAATTTGCACTGCCTAAACCACATGCCATATCGCTTAGAATTACTCTTATATGGACTAGGCTGGAGGTCGGATCGGTTAACTAGGTTAATTTTGTAGCGTGCATGATTCACATGAGCAGAATCTTAAAAAAATAAACTATAAGTTCACAATGCAATTCACAAGTTACCGAAGACTAAACATTTTAGGCCTCGCCACAACCCTGAAACTTGCTGCCCAGGGCCACAGCATCACATACACAGCACGTTCAGCAGCAAAAGCTAAGGAAACTGAAGCAATGATACGAGAAGCAGTGGTAAGGGATTGTTTACTGAAGCATAGCTAACCAGCCTGTTTCTGGTTTGACTTTCAAGCACATAAAGGGAGCGCCAAATCAAATTAGTCGTTAACTCAATCATTATAAACTTTCCCGCGGTTCCCCGCGCGGAGAACAAGAATTATATGACAGTTTGGGAGAGCAATAGTCGCTCATTTATGCTTTTCGATGACGTGCGAGTTAAAGCGGTGCTACACGTGGTTTTCGAAACACTGGACAACTGCATGTCCATGCATTACAGACACATTGTGTTTCGTTCTGTGCTGAAAATGCCCTGGAGGCCACTGAAATTTGCATATAATATGCAAAAATGTAGCTGTCGCGCAGGCGTTTCACATGCCGTTGTGGTCATTCCGCTAGCTCAGGAAAAACTATGCGTATGCCCTTAGTTTTTCTTTGTGCTATATGCTAACGCCCAACTTAAAGCGAAATGCTAGCCCCTTTGGAAAATTTGCATATGATAAGCAAATCCTATGTATCCTATGCTAATTTTGTACGATCGTCCCCGGCAATCGTACAAAATTAGCATAGGATACATAGGATTTGCTTATCATATGCAATTTTCCAAAGGGGCTAGCATTTCGCTTTAACTAAATAAGCATTTCAGCCATCAGCTGATATCTCTTTCGTACTTGTGGATCTGACATGTTTTACCTCGGTAGAAAATGTTATTGTGGAACTGACTAAAGTTCACCAGTGAGTTAATTTCCTTCTTATGTTAGTTAAGCAAAAAAAAGGGTAACTAATGGTGTCGAATTATTCACCTAGGTCATCTTTTACTGGAGTAATTAAAAAATAAATAAAAAACTAATTAGCCTAATTACAGGCCTTTCGACACCGTAATCCTAAACGCAGCCGTAATGTTCCCCGAAGCGTGCGAGACGAAATATGGACTGGAATCGTCTTTTCAGGTTATTTTTTATATTTTTTTTTTCCTTTCTGTGCTGGAAGGGCACAGAAGGGCACAAATTTGCATACAATATATGGGAGTGTCGTGTACAGCATACGCTTCACAAAGCGCGCGTCACACAAAGATTGTTTACAATAATATCTAATATCTCTAATTTTAGGTTAATTTTCTGGCCCACTACTTGTTGGCCACTTCTCTTGTTGCAAATCGGCCCGTTGCACACAAAATCCACTTTGTCTGTCTGTCTTCAGTACTTTTGAAGTAAGTTTACATTTAATTTATACTTTTGTTAAATGTTCAGCACTTATTGTCAGACGAGCTTGTGCTGGTATGATATTGAGTCAT